>JAFLJL010002372.1:0-35170 GCA_018398815.1 Conus ventricosus | reverse complement strand
GCACACACTTAAACTTGGATTTTACTCCTTTCACCCTTTTCTTCTGTTAATGTGCTGTACTAACATTGTCCTCCACCAATGTTCTCCTTGCTGTTGATAGGTCTAGTTGTACTCTAGTCAAATCTGGTTATACTGGACTGATTTTGTCATGTACTTACCTTCAACTTCAGCAAAATCTGGCTTAGACTATCAATCAATTATAGAAAAACAAATGCATGTATTGATTAGTAATGACTATTTTGTGAATCACATGCATGCACTGATGTAGTCCCGTGATTCTGTTTCTAGTCATTGTTCTCAGCATCAATGAAACTGACAGATGACAAGATGAAGGCCCTCCCTCGCCTCCCTCTGCACCCCCCATCCCTCCAACACCCCCCCCCCCCCCCCACTTCCTACTCATCACCACTACCTCCTCCCCACCCACCCCTTAAGCTGAAATCAAAATTATGTCTGACAAACACAGCGCAAATCTTCGCAAACCCCGAAGTATACGACAGAGTCATCAGCATAATGATGTTGGTCGTGAACAGGAGAAGAAGAAAACTGCTTGTTCAGTAAATTTGCTTTCCCTTCAGGTCCTGTATTAGGTTATTCTGGTTGTTTCTCAGGTCTGGAATCCCAATGTTGTCCTGTCTCTTACTCCTTATGTAAGACCATAATTTCTTGTTTTGATGATCACCTTCCGAAATCATCGAATTAACATAATTGGAGTGAGCAAGCCTACATTCTCTCTGACACCTCTCTTAATATGTTTATACCTAACCAGTAATCTTTCAATACTCTTTCTTTTTTTATAATTTTGCACATCGAGAAGTTAACAGAAAAATCCGAAAGGAAACACAAACTTACGTTATCGCCTTCCCTCTCTCTTTGCTTTTCGGTCGTAATTCTTAACGGAAGACATTAAACCAGTACACAAGGGAAACAACTAGGCTCGAAATTGACCAAGTGGGTTCTGGTATACAGTCACATATAAAGCACAAACTCTTACACGCTGGGTGTCTGTTGAGTCCGAATATTTTTTAATTCTCCCCCTTCGTTCTTTTCCTACTATTTTTTTCGTAATGCACTCACAATCATCAGGTTGATTTTTAAGGTACTGTATAGGCTTGCAATCGAGAGAGAGAGAGAGAGAAAGAGAGAGAGATGAGAGGAGAGAGAGATGAGAGAGAGAGAGAAGAGAGAGAGGGAGAGAGAGAGAGAGAGAGAGGAGAGAGAGAGAGATAGAGAGAGAGAGAGAGAGAGAGAGAGAGAGAGAGAGTGAGAGAACGAACGAACGAACGAACGAACGAAAGGTTGTTTAATGAGGGAAAAGAATAAGCACCAGTCAGTGGCTTTTTTCCATCCAGCCCTCAAACATTAAATACATGGTAGAAATCATTGCATCGAACTGCATATAAACTCATAAACAACAATGAATACATGGCAATTTAGAATAAGAGAATGCACAATATAACTAGAGGAAGAGAGTGTGGGAGAGAGGGAGGGATGGAAAGCGACTCAAAGAGAGAGAGAGGTGGGGACTTGGAGACACAGAATAAAGAGACGGAGTCTCTGACACAAGGAGAGACAGAAGAAAAGGAAAGAAGAAGAAGAAGAAGAAGAAGAAGAAGAAGAAGAAGAAGAAGAAGAAGAAGAAGAAGATGATGATGATGAAAAAGAAGACTAAGGAGAAGAGGAGGAGGAGGAGGAGGAGGAGGAGGAGGAGAAGCATATAAAAAATTGGCACATGACAAACTACAATGAAGAAGAGTGGTAAAACATCACGTCATGGAATGAAGGGGGAAAAGAGAGAGAGAGAGAGAGAGAGAGAGAGAGAGAGAGAGAGAGAGAAGAGAGAGAGAGAGAGAGAGAGAGAGAGAGAGAGAGGGGTGGGTTAATCCAACCAACCAAACAATTTATCGATTTTTTCAAAATCGAGTGACTGACGGCGGAGAACAAAGCAAAATTTTGAAAGAGAGGGTGTTAGTTACCGCCAATGACATTGACAAACAAAGCACATGACAAGACATGATGCATTTCAACCTCTTGGGTCTTCTTCAGGCAAAAAAAAAAAATCACATTTAACATTTAGGACAGTACAAACAAAGAACGAAAAATGACTCATCTGTTGTTGTCCATGTGGTGGGGAGAATAGCCGGGGAGAATAGCCGGAAGAAGACCCAAGAGGTTGAAATGCATTGTGTCTTGTCATGTGCTTTGTTTGTCAATGTCATTGGCGGTAACTAACGCCCTCTCTTTCAAAATTTATTATTGCGCGACCTTGGTCTTGGTGTCAATGTACTGCTGAAGGCCATGTCTTCCAGATCTCGTTGGAATGTTGTTGATTCTAGAAGTGATGTAGTGTTGATATTGTTTAATAATGATGAATGAATAACAGCAATGTAACCTGTCAGAATTCACAGGTTACTAAGGTTTTAGGCAATTTTAGTATTTTTTTTTTAAAAATAAAAAATAAAAACTTTCGTTAGTGATTGTAATATTTTGAGGTAAAGACATTTACTGCTTTCCACTAGTATTGTTGTTCTATATGTCTTGTTATTTAGCCGATTTTAGTATTAAGACACTTTTATTTTTGCCTGTTGGCCACTTCCTGCTGACTGATCACTTCCTGCAATCAAATGTATTGAGTCAGACAGACAGGTTGGGGAAACGTTGTGTGTGACTTGGGGTGCTAATCCAGGTTAGTTACTCTAAGTATTAAAAGTATGCTTCTAAAAGATACTAATTGATTCTTTTCCTTTAGAATTGCCATATATTTCTATGCTGTCAGCTGGATGGCATTAATTTTTGGTGGATTTTCCTTATAAGAATTGCACTTGGCTTTAGTTGTTATATTTTCAGTAGTTAGAATTTTAGGCTTGCATGTTGAATTAAGTTTAAACCTAGTTGTATTATTTGAAGGTGAGTTCAGGTTATTTATTATTCACTGTTGCTTTAGAATGTGGTTCACACCACATTGTTTCAGAAACATTTTTTGAGAGATTGTGTTTTAGACCACATGGTCCAAAATAAATCTCATTTTCCTTTGTTCTTGCAGTAAAATAGTGTTTGTCACATCACATGGTTTGGTAGAGGAAATGTCTACATTTCATGGTTCTTTGTGTATTAATCATGGCACATGTGTTAAGTTGGTACATGGTTCTTTGTGTTTTAATCATGGCACATGTGTTAAGTTTGGTATATGGTTCTTTGTGTTTTAATCATGGCACATGTGTTAAGTTTGGTACATGGTTCTTTGTGTTTTAATCATGGTACATGTGTTAAGTTTGGAGAAGTTTTCCTTGAATTTCAGAGGATGTTTATTTTTGCTTTCTCAGTTGAAAAGAAAAAATACTTGCTTTCAAGGATTACTGTTATCCTTAAAATTATCTTAGAGACTGATTTTAATCAAAATGGCTATGGTTGTATGAAATTGGTTTCATGGGACATCTGTTGGAAACCAGGGACTAGTGGAGTGGAATGATTGATCTGGCTTGCTGCCTAGTGGTTCAGTTGGATGACTGATAAAGGATGCAAGCAGATTTTGCCGCCATGGTCAGGTGGCCAATTGATAGCGAATAGCTGTCAGTATATTGGTATGCAACTCACTGTATTCAGTTTAACACTGGATCAGATCAAAGTGTGTTTGGCATTACCATAACCAGGGTCAAGTGGATTTGAGTTTGATGAGATCACTACTACTTTATTAGTGATGCATTGTCCCTCATTGTGTGTTTCCCAGTTGAGATGTTTGCTGAAGGTCTTTGATGGCTTTTGGTTTGGCCATTGTTATTATTCGTGTTTTTCGCACATAGTCCCGTGCAGATTTTTATGTTTTTTATTCTTTTGCAGTGCCCCTTTTGTGTTGCCCACTCCTTTCACCTTCTCTCTGCACAAACCCTTCAAGTTCTTTTGTCACTTATCACCCTTAACAGATTGAATCAGCCCATGTTTTAGGTTAATATTGTTGTTTGGAATGCTTGTCTATTAAAATTGTTAATAAAAAAATTGAAGTATAATCGTTCAGTCTGTAGTTTTTGGGTGTTTGTGGTCTAGGTCTGTTGCGTCTAGGAACCTGGGTTTCTGCAGACAAAAGGGTTTGACACATAGTATTTTGTAAATAAATGCGTGACAGCCAAAAGTGGTGAGAGATGGTAGGGGTGGGACAAGGTTGGATGGTGTGGAGTGGAGTATGGGTTTAACAAGATTAAAGATGGTGGATCATACTCCGGCCAGGAAACATTGAGGACGGAGCCTGCCAGTTTATGTCATTTCTTTTATTTACATCACAGAGATGATGCTTGGTGAAGACAGTGCCTGAATGTAGCATATACCGATTTCATGTAGCGCGTTCAATGTGGTAGGCATGGTTATTTTGTTTCAATACACGACTCACAAATGGTCGTTAAACAATTAATGGTCTAATTGTTTAACATTTTGAGACTATTGTTCACCATGATTAAATCAGATGTTAGATAGATTAGTATGTGCGTTATTCTTTAGTTATATTAGATGTGGTGATCTCTTACACCTGTTTTTTTGAATGTTTGCAAGTTCTGAAGCAGGTTTGTATCTTAGTCCTACCTTATTTTCTTTATGTATTTACTGACTCGCATTGAAATGTTCTCTGGGGGCAAGCATGCAAATACAATTCTTACTGGTGATGTGGACAAATTTTCATTACTGATGTGTTACTGATTTTTATAAAATGGGGGAAAATGCCTCGAAAATCAATAATAACAACTAAATGTAGTATAATGCCTCGACAAATCATATAATTAACAAACTGATTATACAAAATGCCTCGACAAATCAACAATACAACAAAACGTAGCCCCCCCCCCCCAAATGCCTCGACAATAACAATATCAACTAAATGTAACATATGCCTCGACCATAATCAACAATAAACAATCTGATTATAGCAAATGCACGCACAAAGCAACAATACAAACTAAATGTAGCAAATACCTCGTACATAATCAAGACAATAACAGCTTTTAAACAATATGCAACAATGAAAAAAATCAGTCTGTAACACAACCCAGTAACGACAAGGAAACTTCACACAACAAATCAACATAAATGTTCAAGATAATAACATCAAACAAAAACTGGCAGACAAAACAATCAATAAAATTCCTGTGAATTACGAAAGAATCATAAATCCCACCCACACCCAATTCATTCAACCAAAAGCAACAAGAGCAATGAATGTGTTTTCCCTACAACTCAAGAGAAGTGCGTTTATATAAATAGCACTTCGGCACTTGCACACACAACTCTACAGTTACCTGGTCAGTCCAGACACTGGATTGGGGGTGACGTCAGGGATTTTTTCCCAAGCCCTTCACTGGCAGGAACTACAAAGTTAGGTGCATTCACTCTGTCTGCGTCGCACTCTGGCCAAGCCGAGCTTGCTGCTTTCCTCAGGGGGTAAAGCAGCTGGTATCACTGTTTCTGTTCTGTGTACACCTCGGGCCAGCATTTGGTACTGGTTCAGTACCGTCCTAGCCGTTGTGTACTCATAGGTCTTCGGCCGTGTTCTGTTTGCCTGTGCATAGGGCAAAACTGTCTCTAGTAACTGGAGGGCCCAAGCACTGATCTGTCACTAGTGTTAAGTTACTGTCACTGGGGTACGAAGTTAGCTCACTATTTTACTACATGTTCGCTAGTTCCGGCTCTCTTAGGCAGTGGGTCGAGCGCCCTATGCTAACTATAGGTTAGCTAGTCTGCTTCTCTCTCATCAGAGGCCCGAGTGTCGCTATTTACTATTCACAAGTTAGCAGAACCGCACTCTTCAAGATACCTGTCGCTTCTGCCGAAGTTCGTCGCTTGTTTACGAGGTGTTCAAGTGAAAACTTCTCACGCGAGGTGAACTTCCGCAGCTCGCCTCCCGTGGCGCAGGGAAACCGTGCAATCACTACACTCAACCAGACTTTATGATGAAAAGCTTTTTCGTCAAGGGGTTGCAGTGATGATGGAAGGGATCCTCTTCACCTCGCATTGAGCCCATGTTGTTTAGTGTCGATTTGCAGGTCCTCCGACGGAGTGCTTCCTGTGTAGCAGCCGGAGTGCGGGGAATGCATCTGTGTGCCAACTGGGCCCATAGGATAAACTGATCACTTTGCCAATCTGCGACTCGTACCGGGTTAGGCTTAATTTTTTTTTTTTTCAGCCACTTCAGGGGTCAGAGATGCACTATGGTAGTCACAGACTTGGCAGGCTCACACAGGCCTCTGGTGTGGATAGATGTTCCCCCACAGTTTTTCCCGGTGGGTCAATCCCGCCTACCAGAGAGCAGGCATGACCTTTTAATGAAACCAGGAAGCTGCCAGCCTCTGCCAGGAACATCTGGAAGCTGACCCTGACACCAGCCCCCCCCCCCACCTCCCGCCCCCCCCCCCCCCCCCCCCCCCCCCCCTCCCGCCCCCCCCCCCCCCCCCCCCCCCCCCACCCCCCCCCCACCACCCCCCCCCCCCCACAGCCCTTCCACCCCCCCCCCCCCACTCTGATTTACGGCAAAAGTGGTTCGCTTCCCGGACTGCCCATACTGGATGCGTACGGTCACCCGGGCGGCAGAAAGACTATGCATTCTGGGGAACCGGAGAGAGCAATCACTTCCAGCTACCCGGTGCCACGTTCCAAACCAATCATGGCCCTGCACAATGCCACTGACACACCCATCAGCATAACAACCACCTGTCTCTCTCTCTCAGGCACCCTAACAGATGCAGGAAGGCTCAGGGGATTCATGTCCACTGGTGCTGGGTACTTCCTCCGCCAGCCAGCTCTGCCTCTCGGAGGCTCATTACTAGCCGTTACAAAACAACAGTGCCTCCAGGTGAATGAGAGCCCTGGCACAGTCTTCAGATTGATTTGTTATGGTACTGCTCTCCCACATGCAGGACTAAATGCCTTCATTGGCCTCCTCTCGGGCAGTTGGGAAGACTCTATTGCCAAGTGGGGCGTGCCGCCCGCCGATTTAATGCCACCAAGCCAGTCCCAGATTCCCATGGCCCAGTAGCCCAGGCCATTGCTGGCTAAGTGCAGGTGTCCGACCCTGCAAAACATCCTTTGTTGATGTGAGCATACATTTCATCTAATATGACAGGCAGATGGTGGATGAAGGCATGAGCTTTTAGGATACTTGTTAGCCTACCCACACCCAGGCATAGAAAACACTTCTTGCCCTTATTTTGGGGTTCTGGATGTGGAAACGGCCTACTTTGCCTTCCTGTGATCTGTGGCGATGTTCATGAATGTGCTTGGGAGAGTTCTGGCATCCTGGATTCTCAGCTGTAGGGTTTGAGTCCGTGGCAATCTATGCAATGTTGCTGGGACCTGTTGTAGGACAGATTCCTGTCCTTTCTCTTGATACTATATGGCCTGGTTGGGTTCTCCTGATGTGGCTAGAATGCCAATACCCCTACTGTCCTGCAGTACCTTGGCTGAGATGTTTCCAGCGTGGTCACTCCTGAGCACTTGTTATGCCTGCTGTACTTGTATCCTATTACTCTGGCATCCTGTCCTTTTCTCCTAATGGTCAATTTCACTTAGACCGGCCCTGTCCCTAGCAATTCGAATAACCTCAGACGATGGGTTCCTTCGAATTCTTGCATGAGTGCTTAGTGTCAAAGGCTGGTTCGGTCTTTCAGCGGTGAGCAATAGGCATAGGTGGCGGATTAGTGGCCAGTAGCGCCACTGCCTTGGACACCGTAACGAAGCGCTGCACCTTGGAAACCATCCCTTGGGAGATGGTCATTACTGAATTGCCAGAGTGTGAAGGGAACTGCGAACCTTGACTGGAAGAGATGGGGTCGCTTTCCCTTCCTTCCATCACCTTTGCCAGACTGCTTCTGCAGCCATTCTGGTAATGCCCTGCAAGTCTTTTTCGGTGCCCAACCTGTTTTGCTAGTTTGAAGCTCTTGATAACGGATCTGGATTGTCAGGTGGTTGCTTGTCCTTTATTTAGCTAGAAGCTCGCAGTTAGGGGTCGGTTTATCACCGATCAGCGTAACCTTTGACAGACGATGCGGCCCTGCTATGCCCCCAACCGGAATTTCACCCATCAAAACGTGAGCCAATGCAGCGCCCGGTAAAACACGTGGAAACAATGGGTCGCCGCATATTTCTCGTTAGAAAAGGAAGTCTCGCGAGAACGTGAAGTCCTTCTTCCTGTGGCCATTTACTTCGTTTGCAAAAAACCGCGAGTTCGATACGTGCCGTAGTCTAGAGTACGTAATTTTTTTAGTTTTTGTGTTCGAAATGCTGTTTCTTCACCATCGCTAACATTGATTTTGCCGTTCTTTTAAGTGATATTGTGATGAAGATTACTGTGAGTTGTAGGTTATAGGGCTTAACACTTAGTGAAAGTGCTGGGTAATGAAGCTTAGATGTGACTAGCTTTTCGGACTGGGATTGCTGTTTCCAGGTTTGATTCGGAAGAAATGTTTGAGAAGATTTTCTTTTTTCCCGACGTTAATGGCTCATGATGATATTTTCAATCTTTGATATAGCTAAATTAAATATTCGTAGGACTTTTAATAAATTATTTTCATTTTGAATATTTCCTTTCCTCTCTTTTAAATTAATTTTTTAATTGGGTAACATCGTTCAAATTACGGAGTTACTTACCATTGCCGATGGTTTTTCGAGGCACACGTAACGAGCTAGGTAAGTGCCATACTAAGAGGGTTAATGCTGTCCAGATCTGCTTGGAAAATTACCTGACTGACCTGTGGCTCCTCTGAACTTTCCTTGGTGCGCCATCCATGACAGGGAGGATGTGCTGGTACCACTTGACCTTATGGACTGCTTATTCCATGGTTTGGATTCTCTCCGATAGGCTGATTTCCCTGCCTACTTGTCCGGACTGCCAGTGCAAAATTTTGCTGATCGCCTCGCCACTGTAATTACTTTCTGCAGGTTCTGAAGGCTGAAAACTGAATTCTGCAAGCACTGTGTCACGATTCTGCCTAGTCTCATAGGACTCCCCTGGGTTTTGGCTGGCTTGCCTGGAAGTGAGCGTGGGCCGTTTTCAGTCAGCTCTCTGGGCCCGAAGCGGTGATTACAACTTCACCTGCATCTGGTGATTATGAGCACTGACTTGCTCATCTTTGTTGGCTATGGTGAAGAAATTTGGGCTTTTCTTCCAAACACAATCCCAGTAATACGACTTCATTCTCCGACCAGTATTGAGGGATGTTCTATAGCTGATTCGAAACTCTGTACTTGAATGTCAGCAGTTGGTGTTCGTCTAACTGTAGATTTGGGGGGGCATTTTCCGGGGGTTCCCTTTGGCCCAGAATGGGATTGACTAATAAACAGGGAACTGTTTTCCCTGCGGCTGTTGAGGGTCAGATACGATTCCGACTCCCTCTCAGTGCAGGGTCGTGGTGGTCATGGCTGTAAAAACCTGTTTCTGTGTGACCTTCTTTGGTGCCTGCTCCCAGTTCCTCTCTGAGGGAAGTGGGAATGCTCGGACGGGGGCCGGTTGTTCGTCTCATGCTTCCTGCCAACTTTACAGGCGCCCCCTCCCCTTCTCCTTGATCATGGTCATGATCTCCAGCAAAATCGTGACGCCTGTGGTCACTCGGTGCTGCGACTTAGACCTACTGAGTATGGGTAAAGTGCCTGGACATCTACAAGTCTAACGTCCCCACCATGGTGTCTGTGCTGTCGTCCGTGTGATATGGTTTCAGGTTTCGACTGCCCAGACGGGTTGTGTTACCCACGCAGAGATCTGACCAAATCTGTCGGCAATGGCTTGTCTTCCGCTGAGAGGCGTCCTTCGACGAAGACATGGGAGACATCCAGACGGACTGTCGTGTCCTGATTACGTGTATCCAAGTCTAAAAGACTCGCTCCTTACATGGTGAGTTTCTCACACGTTCTGGAGGGATGGGGTTCCAATTTTTCAGCAGACCCAAGAGAGCCCTTCTTCCAAGCACGGTTTAGTCCTCAAAGTTTGGTCGGGAGGTGTTGGAAACGGGTGGCAGCTCGGCCGCTGCCAGGGACTGGTATCTCTGGGTCAAGCAACTTGACTTAAGCTTTGCTTGGCACTCACCTTTACCCGAGATCAGAAGAGAGGACCAGAAATCATCATGGACTGCTGCCCATTCCATGTGGGTAAGGAGAGTACTCTTTCTTTTCTTCCCCTATGTGGCGGCAATTTTGGGGCTCTTTTAAATCTTCCATGGCCCTGCTGATTCCAAAATCAATCAGTTTCGAGAGGTCGTCACTGGGGTTTGCCTACAAGGAATGGAGGATCTTCTTGGATACCTCAATTTCCCCTTCTTTCTGAACACACAAGCTCCATGATCAATCAGAGGCTGTGTACATTCGCCCTATGGTTACTGAATAACTCTTTCACCTTTTACTATATGAGCAACTGGTAAGTACTTTTAGTGTGGGAGTACAATTCGTACTGGTCTGTGTACAACAAAACCAACACCCACGCTATTAACAACTTCTGTTGTTGTTTTAAACTTTACGGCTTGGGGATTGTACTACTGTAGAAAGTGCTAAGCATATCCTAATCTCCTGCACCACTGAAGTGTTTTCCCTTCTACTTCAAGTGAAGATTAGTTTATATACCTAGCACTTTGCACTCGCACACACACTCTAACTTACTGGTCAGTCCAGACTCTAGGTTGGGGGGTTACTGTCAGGATTCATTTCAAGCCCTTCACTGGCTATGTACTACCAAGTAAGGTCTGGTCTCACACAGTCTGCGATGCACTCTGTACCAAGCCGGAGCTGGCTGCCTTACTTCAGAGGGTCGCTCAAGCAGCTGGTTACACTGCTTTTTGTCAGTGTCCACCTCGGGCCAAGCACAGTGTGGTACTGTCGCAGAACCGTCCTAGCGTTTGTGTCCGTCTACGGCTGTACTGTCGCAGTGGTAGGGGCAAAAACTGTCTCCTGGTAACTGGAGCCCATGCACAGCACTGGTTCTGTCTCTAGTTTAAAGTAACTGGCACTTGGTACGCAAAGTTAGCTCCCTAGCTAACTACAATTAGCTAGTGCGCTCTCCTGAAGCTGTGGCGTGATCCCTAGCATAACTACTAGTTAGCTAGTATGCTCTCTCCCTCAAGGCTCGAGTGTCGCTATTTACTAAACAACAAGTTAGCAGAAGTTCCGCACTTGTTCAAGCTCCCCTGTCGTACTGCCGGTATGGTTCGTCGGCTTGTTTTATGAGTGTCAGTGAAATTACTCCGCGAGGTTGCACTTCCGTGAGCTCGCCTACGTGCGCAGAAAAGCTGCTTCAATACAGATGTGTACTCACCGATTATGTATGTATTCAGGAAGCAGCGCAGAAGGAAAACTAAGTTATGGGAGGAGATTGGCTTGGGTTTACATGACTAGACAGGTTGTTTGGAGCTGCAGAACGAAGAGATTGCTGTAATCTACCATTACAGGTGAGGTATAGGGGACAGATAGGGAGAGAAAAAGAGAGAGGAGAGAGAGAGAGAGAGGCGAGGAGAGTGGTAGGAGAGACCTGAGCGAGAGAGAAGGAGGATGAGAGAGTGAGAGAGGGAGAGAGTGAGTGATGGAGGGAGAGATGGAGAGAAGTGAGAGAGATGTGAGAGAGACGAGAGAGAGAGTTAGAAAAGTAAAAAGGGAAAAGGGAATTTTTCTTTATTCAGTTCATTGAAATAGATTACTAAACTCGGACTTCATTCAGTTTCAGCCCTTCTGGTGCTGCTGCAAGAGCGCAGACAGTATTTGGGCTCCAGTGCGGTGGCTGCACCTTATTGTTCAGAGTTGGAGAACATAGTTTGAAGAGGACAACGACTGCGGACAGTCGTGAGAGCGACTGTTTGAAAACGGTTGTCGTGTTGTTGAACCACTAATGATTTTTGATTGTCCCCATGGGTCGGAAACTTCCGACATTGTTCCTTGTATTTTAAGCCATCTGTGATTTTCTTTTGGGGAAAGTGAAAAACTGTTTTCCAGTGAGGAGGAGAAGATAACCGGTAAAAGATGTATTGTAAATTACTATGTATAACGAGATGAATTTTGGTTCACAGCTGATTGGATATGTGGAATGTGTGTTTACTCCTATGAAGAGATGGAACGGAAGATAATTCTTGGAAAAAACAAACCTGTTGTATATGCTTGATAAGTTATCATTTAGTAAATAGTAAAAAATAGAGGTCGTGGGTTCGAATCCTCGAAGTCATGTGGGGGGGTTTTTTTCTGCCCCGACCGGCTCCTAACCAGTGTTGTGTTTGCTAGCGGACTCAGTTTGGGAGAATGGGACCACCCAGTCGAGTTCTCATCTCCTCTTAATGGATGCGTTTCTGAGGTGGGTTGATCACAAATTTCATGGGACAACACTTGCAGGTGCATGTATCTCTCGGGACCTGTTGAACCGGAATATATTTATGAATGGAAGCGTAGGAGTACTGCCCTGTCATGTAGTCTAGACCGTACAACGGAAATCCGTATTGCATCATCTTAATCATCTCATTCTCAGCGTTCAGCATAAAAAAAGTTCAAAATTTCTGGGCACCTTCATGACCTGCTTCTCATGGTGACCTTAAATTCCGATGTCCTCTGCCCACGTTGGTGACCTGGTTTGGTTCCGTCGAGGTCACGGTATCGGCGAGTCCCTTGGGGGCTGTCGTTGGACGGACGTGGGTGGCGCCCTCCGGAGGAGAGCTCACTCTCGCCGCTCTCGACTAAGCAATTATTGCGCAGTAGGGGGCTTAGTAGGTGGTGTCTGCGTATGTTAGATCAGAACAGGCGCCACTGATCACCACCGGACGTGACTCCGGCTGCTGTGCAGTGTCCTCCTCGTGTGGGTTGCCTCTTGACTACGACTTGACATTGAC
Source organism: Conus ventricosus (assembly GCA_018398815.1). Lineage (NCBI taxonomy): Eukaryota > Metazoa > Mollusca > Gastropoda > Neogastropoda > Conidae > Conus > Conus ventricosus. The sequence goes on along the minus strand of JAFLJL010002372.1, from coordinate 22,346 downwards.
CTGCTTCCTGTGGATTGCCGGTGCCGGGGCTGCGGCGGGGGGACCGACCGAGCTGTGGATTTGGACGGGGTTTTTGTCAGAATGAGCGGGTGGGTGACTGCCTCTGAGGTGGCGCAGAACAAGAGAGTGGGGACAGCAAAAAAAAAAAAAAAAAAAAAAAAAAATTTCCCCGGAGAGGTGTGGGAGAAGAAGAGTTCTTGTAGGGCGTCTTCTGGTGTGTTTGGGAGAGATTGGTGTGCACCGGAGTGAATGACTGAGCTGAGTGTGTGCATGCATTGTGCTCAGTGTGACATTTACTCGTATATTGCCAATTTCTCCTTCAATTGTTTTTTTTCTCCTCCTCTCCCTAAACCTTCTCCCCCACCACCACTACCCCCTGCTCCCTCCACTTTTTGTTTGACAACTTACGTGCTTCACACCCTACCCCCTCACCACCACCTTCACCCTCTCCTACTTCTACCACCTTCTCCTCTTTCATATTAGCCATGCCTTTATAACATTGAAGATCTCTTTACTCTGTAGTTTTAATCATGGCTATCCGGATGCTGTTGTGGATGGTTCGTATGTATTCACACTCAAAACACCACACACATGAACGCACTCTTCATGCATGCGTACTTGCACACACACACACACACACACACACACCACACACACACACAACACTCACACACACACACACACACATATATATACATTATATATTATCATATATTTATATATATATATTATATATATATATATATATTAGGATGATGGAGGGAAATGGAAAAGCTAAAGTAGTGACTGCTGCTACTCGAATTCAAATAAATAAAGGGAAAGGTGGCAAAAGGAGTTACCTGGAGGAGGGGATGTCCAACGTTTTGTTTCCATTTGTTTCGTTTCCCTGGTGAAGTGTACTACGACACGAAACGTTGGAACCATCCCCTCTAGGTACTCTTTTGCACCTTTTTCCCTTTATTTATTTTTTATATATATATATATATACTATATTTTTTTATTTATATATAATTTATATATATATTATACTATATTATATATATAATTATAGATATTATATAATATATTATATATATATATATATATTGTACATACAACACTTGTATGAAATGTTCCCTTTGGTCTCTCACTTTGTCCTCAACATCCCTCAGTACCTGTCTGCTGTCTTCCCCCCCCCACCCACCCCCCCCCCCCACACCCACCCCCCACACCCCCCCCCCCCCACCCCCCAACCCCCCCCCCCCCACCCCCCCCCCCCCCCCCCCATCAACCCAATTGCACTTTCCTTTCTTTTTTAACTCTCCCCCTCCCCCTTATTTTCTGTTTCTCCCTCTCTCTCATTTCTCCTTCTCTCTCTGTGATGTGTGTGTGTGTGTGTGTGTGTGTGTGTGGTGTGTGTGTGTGTGTGTGTGTGTGTGTGTGTGTGCGTGTGTGTGTGTGTGTGTGTGTGTGTGGGTGCGTGTGTGTGTGTGTGTGAGTGTCACGAGTTTGTCATGAGGCCTATGACGATTGATCCATCTAGGGTGGTGGAATTATTCATTTATTTATGTCGTCGTTGTCGCATATCCGTCCCTTAATGTGGCTTGTGGTGTGGTTGCACCTTTGGTGTGGTTTAGCTCAGGTTAGGTTTGCTTTCTCTCTCTCTCTCTCTAATTCCACTGCCCGTGCATTCATCCTGCAGGTTCCGGGTGGCTGGTACCTTTCTCTCGAACCTGCTGTCTATCGGCCTCTCACCTGCTTTTCACCTGCCGCACGTGCAAGATTCCTCTTAGGCTTGAAGTATCCTCACTGTGACGTAGCGTGGCATGTTGGCCGCCATCGCTAGGGCAGGTTTTCTCTTCACTCGAGCGGAAGATGTCTCTGGAGCGCCTGCTCCGGTCCTGGTTCTTCACCATTTCGTCGAAGGTACAGTCGGTACCTTCACTTCCTACAGTCGGCCTGTAGGAGAGAGACATCACTTCATCTTTTTTCCGCATCTGCGCTTCTGTCCTCTCGACTGGACAGAGGGCAGAGAGAGTCGTTTGACCGCCTCTTCTGGGTCACCCACGGGTAGCTGGTAAGCATCAGTTTCGTGGTTTATTTGTGTTGTGTTTTTTTTTATGTTAGCCGCGTAATTCTTCTCTTTTGCGCAATTTGTTTTGGTTTTCAAAATTATAAAGAAATATTGTTTGAGACCACTTTTTTCTGGTTAATTCAATCTTTAACCTGGCCAGTCAAAATATATCTTAAAGTCTTTCTCCTTTTTATGCATTTGGTGATGCGGTAGTCGGCGGGGATGGGAGAGAACCTGGTGATTCAGGGTTGGTACTTGCTTGGTCTCGCTCGTCCGCCCCTGTCACAATTGCCGGTCTCACATTCTTCGGCCACCGTCTGTTTGTGTGTGGCAAGGAGAACGAGTTTTATGTTCGCGAGCGTGCGTACGCATGATTAGTCGTTTGGATGCGTGGTGGGAAATTTGTGTTATTTTGAAATGTTAAACGTGAGTGAGAGAAGGATGAAGATAATTCATATTTGTTTTATAGCCTGTTAATTAATGCATCTCTTACCTGCTTCGTATGAGAAGACTTTAACGAACATTCCTGATTGGTTGGTTCGCTGTGTTATGCTCGGTCTGTGTTGAGCTGGTGTTGTTGGTGTATTTAGTAGACCTCCCCTCGCCCATCATGCGAGTGGCTGTTAAGGTTTAACAGCATGTGTCAGACAGTACTGACTGCGGGGTTCCAGTGCCCGTCTTTCTACTTTCCTCCCAGTTACCTCTTCCCTCCTCCCGGAGGCTTCACCCGGAGCACACACTGGTGGTGCCGCGCACTGGTTGGGACTGCGCACTGTTTGGTGCCGCGCACTGGTTGGGACCACGCACTGGTTGGGGTCACGCACTGGTTGGGGCCATGCACTGGTTGGGACCACGCACTGGTTGAGGCCACGTACTGGTGGAAAAGCCTGTGGACTTGGCTGGACGGTCCTGATCTCCGTCCAGGACCTCCAGCAACAACGCCCCGTCCCCCGGGATGCGCTCTCCACCGTCTGTTTGTGTGTGTCAAGGGTGTTGGCCTTGAACGACTCTCTTCAATAACCGACCCGGTTTGGAGCACCTAGTGCGACAGGGTGCTCCCGGTGGACTTTGGGGAGGCAGGGGTGTGGGGGCACTACATGACATGAGAAAGGATGGGTGCTGGAAATGTTTATTTATAATTGGTGTATATGTCATATGTGTTGAAATGCTGATTGTGATTGTGCATGTTGTGTATTGAAATGCTTGATTGTGATTGTGCATGTTGTGTGTGTTGGCATGCTTGATTGTGATGTGCGTGGTGCTGTGTGTTGAAATATTTATTTGTGATTGCGTGTGTTGATGTGAATAAATGGGGTGTTGTTATCGTAATCTTTCTTGTGTGGGCTCTTGCGAGGCGTGTGAGGTCAGTCACTCCCTTCACTCCCATCTAGACCGATCCTGTCAGGGCAGACCTCCAGGGTCGGTCGTGACAATTGTGGGGGCTCGTCCGGGATGTGAAGGGCTCTGACTGTCTCTCTCGTTTCGTGGAGTACCTGTTCAGTTTTGTCTGTTTTGTATATGTTTAGTCAGTTTGTCGTTTTGTTGGTGGGTGGCTGGCTGGGTGACTCTAGCGTGTAGGAGTTTTGGTGGCCTGAAGGAACATCCGGTGTGACCGGGGGGTCGAGGTGAGACCAGGGGAGTCAACCGCGACCAGACCTCCTCCGTGCGCCGGGTGCCTTACGCAGATACGGCCGTAAGTCTTTCCTTTCTGTTGCCGCTCAGTCCCGCCATTCCTGTTTTGTAGTTAGCCAGTTTTTTTTTTTACCGGATTATTGAGTATAGGTGGGTGTATCGGACGCTAGTGTCATTTTTTTTTTCTCTCTCCGGATTCCGTCTGCCAGTTTGTTTGTTTTTTTTTTTCTGGCCAGCCCCACCGCACTGTTGCTCGTGCTGTGGAGCACGGTGTTGCCAGAGTGGGGGCAGCCGGACATAGTTTTTTTTCGTTTTTTTTTTCGGTGAGCCCCACCGCACTGTTGCTCGTGCTGTGGAGCACGGTGTTGCCAGAGTGGGAGCAGCCGGAACCTGTCCGCACACCACGCACACACACGCATACACACATATACACACACCCCTAAAATATTTGTTTTTCAAGTGGAATCGTCTTCCCCCGTATTTGAAAACCGTAGATATTGTTGTCATGGCAACGTCCGGTGCTGGTGGTATGGCGACGCGTGCGTCGAAGAAGAAAGGTATTCAAAATGTAGTCCCTACCATTAGTACCAGTACTTCGACTACAGTGACTTCTACTTATTCCCGTGCTGTAGCCGATAGTCCAGTGAGTACTTTCACTACTTCTTCGCTAGGGGATCTTCCTGCTGAGACCCCGACTGGCGCTCGGAAGCGTCAGAGTATAGTGAAGCAACTATGGGCTTCTGTTGAGTCGCGAAACCAAAGCCCTCTCCTCTCCATGTTTCCCCTCGTAAGGAGTATGCCCCGGGAGACTTTCCTCATGGAAAGTCGAGACCCAAGGACGGGTCAAACGGGTCATCCTCCCGTGTCGTGAGTGATGAATCCTGCTCAGGATATCGCCTCTGTCCTGAGTTTTCTAGAGCAACAGCGACGAGAGGATGCTGCCAGGCAGGAAGCCCTTCGTAGGAAGAGGCTGTCAGGCAGGAAGCCCTTCGTAGGGAAGAGGCTACGCTCCGTAGGGAAGAGCTAGACAGGCAGGAAGCTCTGCGTAGGGAAGAGCGCAGAGAGGAGGCTGCTAGACAGGAAGCTCTGCGAAGGGAAGAGCGCAGAGAGGAGGCTGCTAGACAGGAAGCTCTGCGTAGGGAGAGGCTGCCCTCCGTAGAGAAGAGCTGGATAGGATGGAGGCTCTGCGTAGGGAAGAGATGGAACAACTTCTTTCACGGACTCCCACGTCTGTAAACCAGGGGTTGATCGACAGGCAAGCGATAGAGTTCGAGCCCAAAATTAAAGCTTCCAGAGTTCAGACCTAGTGAGGACATTGATATGTTCTTAGAGCATTTTGACAAGGTTGCTAGTTCATACCATTGTCTGAGGAACAAAAGGCCATGCACCTTTTTTCTGGACTATCTGGTGCTGCAAGGGAGTGTGTGCTCACTCTAAATGAAGGCGCGTCTTATGCAGACATGCAGTTGGCTCTGCGTAAGCGTTTCCACCTTACCCCAGAGACGTATAGGAGGAAGTTCAGGTCCATGAAAAAGAATAACGACGAGACCTTCGTGCAGTTGGAGATAGGCTGCGCAAAACGCTAGGGTACTGGCGTCAGTTGGCTAAGTTGGAGCTTGAGGATCTGATTCTCATCGAACAGCTCACCAACACTGTGTCCCCAGAGTTGAGGATCGTATAGGCGAGACAGCACCTCAGGATTTCGCGGCTGCGATTCATACCGCTGAGGTGTTTGCTGAAGCCCGTAGGGCTTATGGGCACCGCCCAGATACGGACGAAAGACCCCCGCAGGATTTAGTGGCAATAAGGCACCGACGACTGCTAGCGGGTCGAACAAGGCAGGCAGTTCATCGGGGACCTCAGCACCCCGATTTTGTTTTCTTTGTGGTCGTCCCGGCCACATTAGGAAAGATTGCCCTAGAGCCGCTGGTAGTCATGAGGCTAGTCCTTTCCAGCATCCTCGTGCCTCGCTAACGTGGGGGTCCATCCAAGCTTCTGGTGGTACAGAGTGTCCAGTGTTTCTTTCTGTTGTTGGTTCATCCTTGGTCGATACCATCAGGGATTCGGGAGCATCAACACTCTTTGTGGATATAGGATTTAGTTTCCCCCTAAGGCCCGGCGGGGCGCCAGTTACGATGTGTGCGGGTTGGAGGCTGGTTTTACCTCCACCCGTCCTTCAGTACTCGTTTCTATCTCCACCCCCAACTTCTGTGGCGAAGTATGGGCCATCGCGGTGGAGCGACCTCTGTATTCCCTTATCATAGGGAATACTATCACCTTCGCAGATGGACGCAGTCAGTCCGTGTCTACGGATCTGCCCGTACAGGCGTGTGTGGGAGTTACCACACGCGCCAAAGCTAAGAGCATGGAACAGGAATTGCGTCCCGTTCTTCAGCCGATCTCTGACGAGGTTCTTGCCAGAGCTGATCCTGCTAGCATTGTCCGTCTTCAGGCCAGGGACTTGGATGTCCAACGCCTGCGACAACTGGTGGATCGTCCCGCTCAGTCTGCCCGACACGCCAAGGTGAGCTTCAAGCTCCACAAGGGGATCCTCTTTAGGGTTTTCACTCGGGCAGATCGTGTGGCCAAGCAGCTTGTCGTTCCCCAAAGCTTGAGAGAATCTGTTCTCCGGCAGGCCCACGATTCCCCCATGGCAGGTCATATGGGCTCAAAACGGACTCTCGAGCGGGCGAGACAAGACTTCTTCTGGCCGGGGATGAATTCCAGGTTAGGCAGTACTGCCGCAGTTGCGATGTCTGCCAACGGACAACACCTATAGGGTCGCTTGAAGCGTGTTCCCCTAGGGTCAGTGCCACTGGTTGGGGAGCCATTCAGCAGGTTGGGGTCGACCTGGTGGGACCCATTAAATCCACCATCCGATCGCGGTCACCGCTACATCTTGGTAGGGGTGGACTACGCGACTCGGTACCCAGAGGCTGCCCCGCTTAGGACTATCGATACCCCTACTATTGCTGAAGCTCTCCGGCAGATTTGGACGCGCACAGGCGTGCCCAAGAAGAAATACGGCCGGAAGTTTGTACTGGAGAGCGATCATCATCCTCTCCAGTGCTTGACCGGATCCGGCCAGTCAGTCGTCGACTCATGAGTTAGGCAGTGGAACTGCAGAGTCATTTCGCCATATCAAGGGTTCCAGCAATACGGATGCTGACTATCTCAGCCGAGCTCGTAGTCAGCACATTGGAGAAATCAGTCAGAGGAACACTTCCCCTCAACCAGGGTTATATCCCCTTTTGGTCTCTGTATCAGGTGTAGTGACAGTTTTTCACTTCAGTGATGTTAACGGTAGTGAATCACCACCGGTTCGGATTATTATTTTCATTGTTGGAAGGTTGCTTATTGTTTGATAAATATAGTATCATGTATTTCCTTGTGTGATTCTATCGTGGAACGTTTGTATGGATTTATCGTACTCTGTCGATCACAGAGGGTTGGGTTGTCCCATTGTTGTGAATTTGCACATGCGTCAAGGTTCAAAGGAGCACTGTATCTCAGAGAAACAGATGCTTTTAGAAGGGGGGTTTGTCACGAGTTTGTCATGAGGCCTATGACGATTGATCCATCTAGGGTGGTGGAATTATTCATTTATTTATTGTCGTCGTTGTTGTCGCATGTCCGTCCCTTAATGTGGCTTGTGGTGTGGTTGCACCTTGGTGTGGTTTAGCTCAGGTTAGGTTTGCTTTCTCTCTCTCTCTCTCTCTAATTCCACTGCCCGTGCAATTCATCCTGCAGGTTCACGGGTGGCTGGTACCTTTCTCTCGAACCTGCTGTCTATCGGCCTCTCACCTGTCTTTTCACCTGCGCACGTGCAAGAATCTCCAGGGTGAAGTACCAACGAGTTCCTGACCTGAACCAAAAAAATTCCTGAACCCAAAACCCTGAACCAATCTATAAAATAAGTTTCTCAATTCCCTATGTAAACTGAAACATTACAACATTCTCGCATTCATTACTAAACCTTTCACAAACACTATGAATATTTACGTTGCTGAATTCGGTATCAGATTGTATTTAAAGGGCACTTGAAGTTTGAATTAATGATTTCCCGTCTTTTTTCTTTTGATCAAAGCCTCTACTCTCCTTTTTGCCTCTTCATTGTATTTACAATTGTCATCAACACGAAACATTGGAGACCAGTTTCGACTTTTCTTTCTGATGAATGCCAGAACTGCATTGAAATATTTTCTGCCTGTTGCAACATTTACTTCTTTGCCCTAAGTGTTCTGCTACAACTTTTTCCCAGTTCCACATCATATACTGAACAAGCACGTTCACAATCTTGTCTTATTGCTATGTAGCCTCGTCATATTAAAGAAATGTGTCTGTCTGACAGCTTTTTGCACTCAGTTCTCTTCATAGCAATGTGCGTACTCCATGTTACAGCGTTAGTTGTGCTACACTGAGTGAGAGAGATAACAATTTGCTTTGTTCTCACTAGCTAACCTCTTTAGCAAGCTCAACAAATCCTCCCCCCATAGAAAAGGGCAGACAATGTTTCGGCAATAAATGCACAACCAATCCCTTTCAGTTCTGCTTTCCTGTCCCCCATACCGTCTTGCGTACGGTAGTTGTAGAAGCTCCATCAAGCTTTGTAGACTGGCGGACAGACTTCAATTGCGCCGAGATCCACATCTTCTGCATGAGAAAGCAAGGCTTTTTCCCACTGAGCCATAGAGTAATGTTTGTTGCATGGCACGCAAAAACAAACTCCCGGCGACTCGACCTTTTCACACATCGCCATGACATACCCCATCGCTGTTCCGATCTTGCAACCAATCCCACCTCACTTGTTTTTCACACCTATCTCAACTGTAGAAATATCTGCCCCCGCGGTAACACCTTCATGTTGTTTGGTTTTGTACTCTTTTTTGAAAGACACAAAGGCACACAAACTAGCGACAAAGTTGCTTGTGACAAGTTGTCATTGCACAAGAGCTGCATGCTGCTACCTGAAGTAAAAACCTCGTTTTTACAACCAAGGACGTCACTGTCGAGTCAAATAATCTCCCTTGCAACGTCCTATTATCGTCTGCTATAAATCTCTTTGTCCCTGCTTTTCAAGTCCGGAAATGACTTTCCAAACAAACTCAAAACCGAGATTATTTTTTTCAGCAATCGTAAAACCGATTTCCGAACATTCCGGAAAATTAGCACCCCTGGAATCCTCTTAGGCTTGAGGTATCCTCACTGTGACGTAGCGTGGCATGTTGGCCGCCATCGCAGGCAGGTTTTCTCTTCACTCGACGAAGATGTCTCTGGGAGCGCCTGCTCCGGTCCTGGTTCTTCACCATTTCGTCGAAGGTACAGTCGGACCTTCACTTCCTACATCGCCTGTAGAGAGAGACATCACTTCATCTTTTTTCCGCATCTGCGCTTCTGTCTCTCGACTGGACAGAGGCAGAGAGAGTCGTTTGACCCGCCTTTCTGGGTCACCCACGGTAGCTGTAAGCATCAGTTTCGTGGTTTATTTGTTGTTGTGTTTTTTTTTTTTATGTTAGCCGCTAATTCTTCTCTTTTGCGCAATTTGTTTTGTTTTCAAAATTAAAAGAAATATTGTTTGAGACCACATTTTCTGGTTAATTCAATCTTTAACCTGCCATCAAAATTATATCTTAAAGTCTTTCTCCTTTTATGCATTTGGTGATGCGGTAGTCGGCGGGGATGGGAGAGAACCTGGTGATTCAGGTTGGTACTTGCTGGTCTCGCTCGTCCGCCCCTGTCACAATGCCGGTCCACATTCTTCGGCCACCGTCTGTTTGTGTGGCAAGGAGAACGAGTTTTATGTTCGCGAGCGTGCGTACGCATGATTAGTCGTTTGGATGCGTGGTGGGAAATTGTGTATTTTGAAATGTTAAACGTGAGTGAGAGAAGGAGAAGATAATTCATATTTGTTTTATAGCCTGTTAATTTAATGCATCTCTTACCTGCTTCGTATGAGAAGACTTAACGAACATTCTGATTGGTTGGTTCGCTGTGTTATGCTCGGGTCTGTTTGACGGTGTTTGGTGTATTTAGTAGACCTCCCCTCGCCCATCATGCGAGTGGCTGTTAAGGTTTAACAGCGTTGTCAGACAGTACTGACTGCGGGGTTCCAGTGCCCGTCTTCTACTTTCCTCCCAGTTACCTCTTCCCTCCTCCGGAGGCTTCACCCGAGCACGCACTGGTTGGGCCTCGCACTGGTTGGACCGCACACTGGTTGGTGCCCGCGCACTGGTTGGGACCACGCATGGTTGGGCCACGCACTGGTTGGGGCCAGCACTGGTGGGACCACGCACTGGTTGAGGCACGTACTGTGGAAAAGCCTGTGGACTTGGCTGGACGGTCCTGACTCCGCCAGGACCTCAGCACAACGCCCCGTCCCCGGGACGCGCTCTCCACCGTCTGTTTGTGTGTGTCAAGGGTCGGCCGAACGACTCCTTCAATAACCGACCCGGTTTGGACACCTAGTGCGACAGGGTGCCCCGGGGACTTTGGGGAGCAGGTGCGGGGGCACTACATGACATGAGAAGGGATGGGTGCTGGAAATGTTTATTTAAATTGTGTATATGTCATATGTGTTGAATGCTTGATTGTGATTGTGCATGTTGTGTATGAAATGCTTGATTGTGATTGTGCATGTTGATGGTGTTGGCATGCTTGATTGATGATTGTGCGAGGGGAGGTTGAAATATTTATTTGTGATTGCGTGTGTTGATGTGAATAATGGGGTTGATCGTATTTTTTGTGGGCCTTGGAGGCGTGAGCTTCAGCACTACCTTCCCCCACAAAACGATCCGCGGGGAGACCTCCAGGGTGCGCAGTGAGTGTGAGGTTGAGGTGGCCAGATGAAGTTTAACCTGAAAAAAAACGATCCTCTCCAACATGAAACCTGCGAAATGTTTCCTTGGGGGCCCCAAGCCAGCAAAATGCCACACCACTTTCCAAACTCCGCGTCCAACACAAACACACCCCCAAAACCCCCAACAAAAAACCAAACTCACCCACACCAACAACACGGAAGAAGAGCATGGGGCGGCAGGAAGGGACAGGGGAGGCAGGAAAAAGCAGACTGGGGACGGCAAAGGGGCTGGGGGGGGGAAAAGGGAAGGGGCGGAGAAGGGGGGGGCGGGAAGAAGCGGGGGGGGGCCCAAAAAAGCGGGGGGTGGCGGGAAAGAAAAGTGGGGGGCAGGAAGAAGACGGGGAGGCAGGAAGAAGACATGGGACGGCGGGAAAAAGGAAAAAATTGGGGAGGCGGGAAGGAAGACATGGGGACGGCAGGAGAAGAAAATGGGGACGGGGGGGGGGGAAAAAAAGGGGGCCAGGGGGGGGGGAAAAGGAAAGAGGGAAGGGAAAAAAAGGACATGGGGACAGCGGGGAAAGAAGGGGCGGGGAAAAGAAGGACGGGGGCGGCGGGGGCTGGGGAGGGCGGAAAAAGGCCCGGGGCGGCAGGAAGAAGGGGGGCGGGAAAAGAAAAAGGGCCCGGGGGGGGGGGAAAAAAAAAGGCAGGGGGGGCAGGAGAGGGGAGGGGGGGGGGGGGGGGGGGAAAAAACCCCGGGAAAGCTTTTTTTAAAAAAAATTTAAGAGGGGGGGGGGGGGGGGGGGGAGGGGGGGGGGAAGGGGGAAACCATTTTCCATTTTTTTCCAAAATCCCCCGGGGCCCAGGGTATTTTTAATTTTTAACTATAACTCCCTCTGTCACTGCAGGTGTTCCTCCGGGTTTGACGTCCATACTGCTATGAACCCCAAAAAACCCCACAATAACTTTTTTGACGGGGGTTTGGGAAAATTCCTAGCAAAACCCCAGGTGGGGGGGGGCCCCTTATTTTTACCCCCCAAAAAAAAAAAAAGGGGGGGGCCCTTTTAAACAACCATCATGCACTATGTCCAATCCCCCAAAACAGGCCCCGGCCCAAAACCCAAAAGAAAAGGGTTTTTTTTTTCAGACAGGGCCCAAAGGGAAAGTAAAAAAACCCCGAACATTGCTGGGGCGGTTCCCAGCAGGGGGAAGGACTAAAAAATCAAGTTGGAAAAAAAACCCAGCAGTGGTTTGTGGTGATGAAAACCCATGATCTCTCCCTTTTCTGACATTCAGGTTTATCATTGCGAAAGGCCCCGGGTTTTCTTAATGTTGCTTTCACACCAAAAACAAAAACCCCACACCCTCCTCTCTCTTCTCTTCTCTCTCTCTTCTCTTCTCTTCCTCTCTCTCTCTCTCTCTTAGGATTCATCAAAAACTGTGAATTTCTCTATGACCCCTTTAAAAAAAAAAATGAAATTAAAGGTTTAAAGGAAGATTAATGTTTTTTGTTTCAGTTCGCCCCCCTTTAGCGTCAATTCTGACCCTTCACCCACTATGTAGTTTATGAGGTTTTTTGTACTTGTGTTCTTAGTATTTATTCCTCTTCAGGGCTTTACAGTACTATTTGGGGCTTTCTGTTTATTCCCTTCAGAGGTTTTCAGTACTATGTGTTCTTTTCTGTTTATTTTTCAGAGGGGTTTTCAGTACTTTGGTTTTACTGTATTTATTTTTCTTCAGAGGCTTTTCGCATTGTTTTTACTGATTTATTCCCCTTCAGAGGCTTTACAGTCTTTGTGTTTTCACTGTTTTTTTCCTCTTCAGAGGCTTTACAGCTTGTGTTTATGTATTTTTCCTCTTCAGAGGGTTACAGTACTATGTGTTCTTCGTATTTTTTCCTCTTCAGGGCTTTTCAGTATTGTGTTCTTCGTTTTTTTCCTCTTTTAGAGGGTTTACAGTCTAGTGTTCCTATGTATTTTTTTCCCCTTCAGATGTGCAGATTGTACAAAACTTTCTTTTCCTACCAGCAGACCAAACACTATGGTTACTCCAAATTTGGCTGGGGGTTTGGGTTCGTTCCCTTTTAGGCCATTTTTTTTTTGTGGGATTTTTTTCCTCACGATTGGCTCCCGCAAAGTTGGTTCACTTAGGTTAAGGGGGACTTTAACTGGAGTAGGTTTTTCCTTTTTGAAAGGGCACTTGAGAGTTGTTCAAGTTCCCAACAAATGAGGGGGGGTTTGCCCTTTTGTTTCTCTTTATGGCCCCCGTGATTTCCTTCTGTTACACAGTGATTTCCCCTCCAGTTCAAGGGTTTCTCTCTGTTCAGTGGTTTCCCCTCCCTGTCTATTCAGTGATTTCCTTTCCTGTTACAAAGTGATTTCCTCTCCTGTTACACAGTGGTTTCCCCCTTCCATGTTACACAGTGGTTTCTTTTCCATGTTACACAGGTTTCCTCTCCATGTCTAAACCCGTGGTTTCCTCCCATGTTACACAGTGTTTCTCTCCCTGTTACAGTGGTTTCCCCTCCCTGTCTACAAGTGGTTTCCCCTTTCCCTGTTCCCCTGTGGAATGCCAAGGGGGGGGGGGGGGGGGGGCAACAGGACGCCAGGGCGTCTGTTGGGGGAGGGAATGGCATAAAAGGGGAAAGCTCGGGGTGGCTCAAAAATGAGAAAACACACAAAAAAAAAGTCTGAAGAGTTTTTTCCTAATCGACAGTGCTGGTTTGCCCAAGACTCGTACCTTTGCCACTGTTTCAAATTTTTGCATTTTTTGATGGGGTTTTTCCCGGCCATTTCATAAAGAGTTGTTTCAAAATGATGCAAAATGTTTTTTTTTTTCCTTAGTGTATTTTACAAATCAGCTTTCTAGCTTTTAAGGTTCTTGACAAATACCAAAAAAAATTTAAAAAGAAAAATTTTCATAAAAACAAAAGACATCATGATTTTTTTATTCTGGGTCCAGCCAAACCCAAAAGTGTTGTGAAGATTCAGTTACTGCATGAAGTGCATCGTTTTACTTTTTTACCCAAAATGTAAAAGGTTTTGAACAAAAGTTGGTCACGGGATTCCTCTTTTTTGTCTTTGTTACTGTGGTGCTGAAACAACCCCACTTTCCTTTTGTTGATCAGACAGTACACAGCAGTTTCTCAACCATACCCTTTCATGTTGAGCATTTTACTGCAAAATTTTAAAGCCTAACTTCCCGGGAAAAGCGAACAGTTGGAAAATGTGCGATCAATCGCATCCAACCAGACAAAAACAACATGCTGAAAAAAACCACAAAGCCTCGCCCGTAAAACTTTTAACAAGTTTTCAATTTCTTCAGGTTCTTTTTTGTGCACTCAACGACAAATGCTTTTTTTTTTTCCCTTTCCGAGGGATTTATGGTTTATCAACAAAAAATAAAATAGCCATGCAAAAGTTTTAATCAAGAACACAGTAAAGATATGTATATCTTTTCCTGATTTTTTAAATCATGTTGAACTTCACTTTACATGCTTCATCTTTTGGCAGAAAATTTTAACTCTACTGCAACATTGTATAAACCAATTTGAAAAAATTGTTGGTCTTTGGGGTGTGGGGAGTGTGTGGGGGTGTGTGTGGGTGTGTGGGGTGTGTGTGTGTGTGTGATGTGTGTGGGGTGTGGGTGTGTGTGTGTGGGGGTTTTGTGTGGGGGGGTGTGTGTGGGTTTTTTATTTTGGCCTTTACTTAAGTCTTTGTACACAGAATTGTTTAGATCGTATGGATCCCGTTTTTTTTTTTTTATTTTATGTTATTGGATTTGGGAAAAAAAATGTTAAGGACAGTTTTTTACACTAACAGTGATTGTTTTGCAGTAAGGATATTTGTATTTCTCCGTTCCTGCCCGTACAATTTTTGGTTTACCAAAGATCAGGAAAGAAAAGTGCGAGACTAAAAAAAAACTGAAAATCGCGGGGGTCATGGGGAGCGCCCCCTGAAGCTGCGGTTTTTATGAAAAAAGGCCCAAAAAACCAGCATTATTCTGTGTTAAAATGTGTAAAAAAAAAAACAGGCAAAAATTTTAAAAGGTGCCTCAGAAGCTCCAAAGTCTTCTTCAAATTATAGGCTCTAGGCCTGGTACCTGATCTACATCCCCTATTAATCTAATGATTTTGTACACAAATACCACAACTAGTATTGTACAAGGAAAAAATCCATACAATTCAGATTTTGATAAGTGCAGAAGAAAGCTGCCTAACCCTTGATCCAGGACACTGCCCAGTCTGCATTCCCCGATACCCATGTAGTGAGGATTTCGTGGACCCCCGAGAGAGAGAGAGAGAGAGAGGAGGGAGAGAGAGAAAAGAGAGGGAGAGAGAGAGAAAAAGGAGGGAGAAAAGGGGAGAGAGAGAGAGACCAGGAGAGAGAGGAGAACTGAGAGTTTTTAACTAAGTATGCCACTTTTTTTTCAAATCAGGTGCGAAGCTATTGTGATGATTTCATTTTATAAAACAATCCTTTGTAAAAAAAAAAAAAAGTTATTCCCTGCATCGTTGTTTTTCCTTAGGAAATTGCGTTCTTCTTGTGAGAAGGCCTCTCGAGGTTTTGCACTCAAAGTTGAAAACCTCGATTCGCTAATTGACTTTCTTTTGGGGGAAGCAAAATGCCAGCGTTCTCCTCCCGTTTCCCCAAAAATCGCCCAGCGTATCTCCACTTGTTTGTCTAACCAAACCCCCGCCCCCTCGTTCTTCAGACCTTCTTTTTCGCGATTTAAACGGTGCGCTGCACAAACTTCGCATTTTGAACGACGCTGGGCGAAACCCCCGGATGTTCGTTCTGCCGGGAAGTGCCCCATTTAGCGGGATTAAATCCCCGTTGCGAAATGCCCGCAATAAAATTGGACGGTTTTACTTTTATTTTTGGATTTTTTTTTTGGTCGGAACTTTTTTTTTTGTCGGTTGGGTTTTTTTTAAATTTTTTATCGGAAATTTTCCGACTAAATTTTGGAGAAATTTCTGCCTGCAGATACATGTTTCTGACCCGGGTAAAATTGGTCTTTTCAAGTAACCTGTTCCCTAAAGTCTTACTGTGCTGATGGATCATCGTCTCACAGGGAAATTTCTAAATGTCTTATGAAAATCAAATGAAAAGATCTCTAACCCGGTACCATAGCTGGGATCTTTTTTAAGTACATGCATTAAAAGGCTTTAAAACTTGCCAGTTAAATTTATGCTAGATTTTAGAGAACCCGTCATGATTTTTTTTGATTAACTGAAAATAATTGAGTATGGAAATATTTAATGTATTAAAAAACAGGTAAATGTTTTTGATTTTAAAGTCGAAAGAGCAGAATTTTCAAAGAAAAAATAATTTTTGAACGTAACAATGGAAAATATGGGGTTGGCTCAAATGTCCCTTGGACAACTGGTGGATTAATTTTAATGCCCAGAACCGCAAAAACAATTTTTCCCCTCCCCCTATCTTGCTATCTTCGTAATTTGCGTGTATGTCTTTCAGCCAAATTATTCCTGAATTTTCATCACCTTTGTTTTACAAAAACTTGTTTGTGCAAGTCTTTTATTGCCCAAACGTGACTGATTTCTGTTTATGTGGATTTTTTCGTCTCTTTGGCTACCCACAAGCATATAACTCTTATGCACCTTGCATGCAATTTTTTTTGACGCTTGAATCATATTTTGAATTCTCTTTAGACTATCTGCCCCTCTAAAAGTTTCGCACCATCACTGCAAAGGCTTCTCACCCGTTGGATTTTTTTGTTTCTTTGGTGACTTGCCCCTCTAAATTTTATTGTAAATACTGAAATAATTCTCATCGATCTCTTGTATTTCTTCTGGATTTCTCTGTGTAAAGGTCTTACAGCACCTTCTCTGCCCAAAGGTTTCAGAAGTGTTTATCATCTTGTGTGCCTTCGGACCCCTTGCCCATGTAAATCTCTACTAAAAACTCCTGAAATGTTTCTCACCCGTTGGCTCTTGTGTTCTTGGAACCTGCCATGTAAAATTCTTTTTTAAAATAAAAAAAATGGTTTTACATATTTTTTTTTTTTTTCTTAGTTAGGTTAAATTTTTTGAATTTTGTAAATTTTAAATATGGTATTTGTTTTGTTTGTTTTAATTTTTCTTTTTTTAATTCCTTTTAAAATAAATTTTTTTTTTGGTTTTTTTGTGTGCTAGGGGTTGCCCCAATTTTTTAAAAAAACTTATCACACTTTCCCTGAAAATAAATTTTCCCCCAGTATGGATTTTTGTGTCTTCCCGGTTACCGCCCCGTTAAAACTCTTTTTGCACATTCAATGAAAATAAATTTTTCACCGTATGGATACTTTGTTCTTCGGATTGCCCGGTAAACTCTTCTGCCCTAAAATGAAAATATTTTCACCGTATGGATCTTTGTGTTCTTCGGTACTCCCATGTAAAACTCTTCTGCACATTCCATGAAATAATTTTTCACCGTTGGATTCTTGTGGGTTTTTCAGTATTTTCCCTGAAAACTTTACTGCACCTCCTGAAAAATAATTTCTCCCCGTTGGATACTTGTGTTCTTCGGTACCCTGTGTAAAATTTTACTGCCCAATTACATGAAAAATTTTTTTACCGTTGGTCTCTTGTGTTCTTCAGTTTCGCTGTTTAAAAAACTATGCACACTCACAAATGAAAATTTCTCCTTGGTTTTCCCCCTTGGGCCCTTCCAGATTTCCCGTTTACTGGAAACCCAAAAACCACTGGTTTCTGAGTTGTTTGTCCCCGTTATTTTTGAAAACAAAAACCTGGTTTCTGGCTGACTTGTGGCTTGCAATAAAGAAGGGGTTGTTTTTCCTGTACAAACAAAAAACCTTTCGTGTCTAAAATTTTCTATACCTCACAAAACCGTTTTTGATCACCATTTCCTCCTTTTATCACTTCTTTTCCAAAATTAAATTAACACAAAAAAAAAAAAACCATTAATGATATCATCCTATCCTTTTTAGGAGTTTATCCAAAATCAAAAGGGGTACGCACAAAGGAAAGGAAAAAAAAAAGCACGCCCAGTTCTTTACTGTGTTGTGTGAATGGATCAAAACTTCAAGGTTTTCAGTAAAAAAAGACAAAAGGTTCAAAGAGGCTGTTTCAACTCTCCCAAACGGGATATTTTAAAAATTGAACCCAATACTACGAGGGTTCAGGTGAAAGGGAAGGGAAAGGGGGGTGGGAGGGGGGGGGCGGGAAGGGTGGGGGTTGGGAAGAGGGTGGAGGGGAAGGAGGAGAGGGGGGGGAGGAGGCAAGAGGGGGGCTCCCCTTTTCCCCCCCCTATCCCCCACCCTCGCAGGGAAAATGAATTCCCTTTATTGTGAAAACCCCTTGTGGTCACCTTCCTGCCAGAACCCCCCCCCCCCCCCCCCCCCCCCTTACCTGCTTTTTACCCCCAAAAACACAACACACACAAAAAACCCCCCCCCCCCCACACACACACACCACCCCACCCCCCAAAACCCCTCGTTTCCTTTTTTTCCCACTCATTAAACCCTGAAAAAAAGAATTTTGGAAAAAGGTAGGGAACTTTTAATCCATCTTTTTTTTTTATATTTCTGGTAATCAATGGCTTAGGTTTTTTTTTCCTTTCAATATTGTAAGGTGATTGTTTTTGAATGAACAGTACAGGTAGGGCAGCCACACTATTTGGGGCAAACAGGAAATTCCGGCCATCACTGTCAGTTCATTAAACCCATTCCATCACCTTTGTTCCTAATTTTGGTCCCCCTGGCGTGACCCAATCTTCTTTATTAAAAAAAGCCAGATTCTCCTGCCCAAAACCCTCACGATTATTTTCAGGAAAAGGCCTTACACAATGATAAACATCCCGGAAACCCACTATTTCTTTTTTAAAGAGATGAAAACTAAAATCAGACGCATTTTTGAAATGTGCTTTTGGGTGAGGGGGGGAATGGTTGTGGAAAGGGAGAGGGGGAAGGGGTTTTACTTAAAAGCAATGAGGGGAGGAGGGGGCACTGCTTTTTTTTGTTTTATTTTCAAATTTGTTTTTTTTTTTGGGGGACTTTAACAGCAAGTGCATCAAGACTAAAAAAAACAAGTTGACCAAAAAAAAAAGTCCCAAAAGAATGGTGCAAATAAGTTCTACTGAAAAGGAGATGGTTTTTTTCCCAACCCGTTCCCGCGCTGGTTGCCCGTCCTCATTGACTGTCATGGATTTAGGTGACGGTATCACAGCCCCCTCACCAAGTTGTTGGTGTTCTGTCCACACATCATCTGGGTTGTGGACGCATCATTCTTGATGACTTTTGTATGGATGTTTGAGTGACTGGACATTGCTGTGAATCAAGCTGATGTTTGATGTGATGGTTCGTCTTGAGACATCCTGCTGATGTTTTATGTGATGGTTCGTCTTGAGGGGCATCATAGCTGAGTTGTGTATGGTTCGTCTTGTGAATCACTGCGATGTATGATTGACTGGTTCAGTCTTGAGACATCATGCTGAGTTTGAGTGACTGGTTCAGTTTGATGAATCACTGCTGATTTTTGATGTGATGGTTCAGTTTGAAAAAAATCACTGCTATGTTTGATGTGACTGGTCAGCTTGATGACTCACGCTGACGTTTGATGTGACGGGTTTCAGTCTTGTGACATCACTGCTGTTTTTGATGTGAGGGTTAGTTGAAAAAATACTGCTGATGTTTGAGTAAATTTTTTCTCTTGAGACATAATGATGATGTTTGATGGACTGGTTCGTTTTGATGAATCCTGAGACGTTTGAGGGGCCCTGGTTCGTCTTGAGAATCATGTGATGTTACTATGACGGGTTTCAGTCATGATGACATCACTGCAACACTAGTGTGGCTGGTTCAGATTTAAAACCCACAACAGGTTAAATCTTAAATCGTTTGGTGGTTTTAGAAATCAGCATGACTGGTAAAAACAGTGGTCGCTCACCTTCACATCTGTACTTCATTGAAACTTTTATTTTTGGTGTCAAAACTCTTGTGTCAAGAATCATGGGGAACAGAGGAGTGGGCACAAAAATGAAAAGATTTAAGACTGATGCCCGCCTTTTTTCCCTGGAGTTGCTGTCGGAAAACTGGGGGAGGAGATCCCTCTTCACATGGGGCCCCTGGTTCAGTTTTAAACTGGACCTAATCTGTCTGTCCCTCTTCTTCAGACTTGGGAAGGGTAGAAGGATTCTGACAGGTTGTCCACGAAATGTTTTTTGGGTGGGGTTTTTATGATTTTATTTTCCCCCAAACATAGTGGAGTCTGAAACAGAGAAATTTGATTTTCTGTGGTAATTTATAAACCGTACTTCCCCAACCTAAATATAATCACTTAAATCAACACCCTTGCCTAAAAAAACCAAAATTCAAAAAAAAGACATGGTATTGTATTTCAAACGAAGTGATGAGGGAAAAAATGAAGCCAAAAATAGTTACCACCCAGACAAACTGTCACTTTCAGGAAAGACCCCGTTTTGTCTGTATTGTTTTTCGTTCTGTTCCGTAATCTGTCTGTATTGTGTCCCGTAATCTGCTGTATCTGGTCCGTAATCGTCTGTCTGTTTCTGTGTCCCCTAATTTTTTGTCGTATTGTGTCCGTATTCGTTGTTTATCGTGTCCTGTATCTGTCTGTATCTGTGTCTGTAATCGTTTGTTGTATCTGGTCCTTGGGTTTTTCTGTGTTTCGGCATTGTTCCTGTAATTGTTTTTTCGTATCTGTGTCCCGTATTTTGTTGTCTGTATCTGTGTCTGTAATTTTTTTGTCTTTTCCCGTAAACTGTTTTGGTTTTTTTATGTTTGTCGTTCTGTGTCCTGTAAATTTTTGGGTTTGTCCCGTAAACTGCTGTTCCTGTAAAATTTGTTTTTGTCCCGTAAACTGTTTTCCCTTTTTTTAAATTTTTCCCCGTAAATTTTTTTTTTGTGTCCCGTAATCTTTTTTTTACTGTGTCCTGAAAGGGGTTTTAAAATTTTTTTTTTTTGTCTTTGGGGAAAAAAAAAAACCCTGTTGGTTCCTTTTTTAAAAAAAAAAAAAAACTGCTTTGTCCCCCCCCCGGGGGAAAAAATTGGGGGTTTTCCCAAAATTTTAAAAAGGGGGGGGGGGGCGGGGGGGGGGGGTTTCGGGGGGGTTTTTGGGGGGGGTTTTGGGGGGGGTTTTTTGGGGGGTTTTTTTGGGGGGGGGTTTCCCCGGGGGGGGGGGGGGGCCGGTTTTTGGGTTTTGGGGGGGGAAGGGGGGGTTAGGGGGGGGGGGGGGGGGGGGAAGGGGGGGGGGGGGGGGAAAAGGGGGGGGGGGGGGGGGGGAAAAAGGGGGGGGGGGAAAGGGGGGTTGGGGGGGGGCCGGGGGGGGGGTTTTGCCTTTTTTGGGGGGGGGGGGGGGGTTTTTTGGGGTTTTTTTTTTGGGGGGGTTTTTTGGGGGGGGGGGGGTTTTTTTTTTTAAAGGGGGGGGGGGGGGGGGGGGGGGGGTTTTTTGGGGGGGGGGGGGGGGGAAAAAAAGGGGGGGGGGGGGGGGGGGGGGGGGGGCCCCCCCCCGGGGGGGGGGGGAAAAAAAAACCCTTTTTTTTTGGGGGGTTTTTTTTCCCCTTTTTTTTTTGGGGGGTTTTTTTTTTTGGGGGGTTTTTTTTTTTTTAAAAATTTTTTTTTTTTTTTTTTTTTGGGTTTTTTTTTTTAAAAAAAAAAAATTTTTTTTCCTTTTTTTGGGGGGGTTTTTTTTTTTTTTTTTGTTTTTTTTTTTTTTTAAAATTTTTGTTTTTTTTCCCTTTTTTTTAATTTTCCCTTTTTTTTTCCCCTTGAAAGAAAAAAGGTTAAAAGGGGGAAAAGGGGAAAACGGGGCCCCCCCCCGGAACCCCCCCCCCCCTTTTTTTTTTTGGGGGTTTCCTTTGTTTTTTTCCCCTTCCCCCCCCCAAAAAAATTTTTTCCTTTTTAAATTTTTTTTAAAAATTTTTTTTTTTTTTTTTTTCCCCCCCCCCTTTTTTTTTTAAAAAAAAAAAAAAAATTTTTTTTTTCCCCCAAAAAATAAAAAAAAAAAAAAAAGGGGGGGGGTTTTTTAAGCAAGGGCCCAAAGGGGGGAAAAAAAAAAAAAAAAATTTTTTTTTTTTTAAAAAAAGGGGGAAAAAAAAATTAAATTTTGATGGATGCTTTGATTACATTTGGGGAATGGTTGGGCAAAAACTGCAAAGCAAAATCTATCTTCGAGTTTGGGAAACCCTCCCTTTTAAAATTTCATAAAAAGGTGGAAAAGTTGTAAAAGGATCAGCAAAAATTTTCCCTGTAGGGGCCCGAGGGTGGCCCGCAAAACCCAAAAACCCCGTATTGCCTGGGCCCGGTGGCCCCCAGCCTTGTATGCCAGGGACTGAAACAGCAGACAATGTCCCGTATGCCCGGGACTGGTTGCAAAAAAATGCATGTATGCCTGAGGACTGGTGGGCAAACAAGGGACTGTAGCCTGAGGGTGTTGGGGGAAACAATGCCCGTTTGCCTGAGGACTGGTAGCAAAAAAATGCCCCGTATGCCGAGGACTGTGGGAAAAAAAAATGCCCTGTATGCCTGAGGACTGGTGGGCAAACAAAGGCCCGTATGGGCCCGAGGACTGGGGGGGGAAACAAAAGCCCTGTTTTGCCGAGGATTGGTGGGCAAAAAAATGCCTGTATTTTCTGAGGATTGGGGGGGCAAACAATGGCCCCGTATGCCTGAGGCTGGTGGGCAAAAAAATTTCCAAAAATGTCCGGTCGCTAAACCGGGCGCCCTACCCCCTACCCCCGCCTTTTTCCCCACAAAAGCAGACAAAAACAGCAAAACTAAAAAAAAGCTTACATAAAGCGCAATTCTTTTTTCACATACAACCCCTATGGGGGCCCCCACTCAAGTCCCGCCAACAAAACCCCCCACCGGGATCCCCCTTCTTCCGACCCA
>JAFLJL010002371.1:30000-37381 GCA_018398815.1 Conus ventricosus | reverse complement strand
CCAATGGAATCACTGGCACACACACATCACACGATTTGTACCAATAAATCCCCAGTTATTTTTATTCCACCAATGGAATCACTAGTCACCTACCATACACACACACACCACAGCTGCTAGCGCCAACAAAGACTTGGGCACCCAGTGGTTAATGCATAACCTCCTATTCAAACTCATGTTCGATTCCCCGAAGCTACCCATTGTACAAACAGCCTGGACTTCTCTACAGCCAGGACTGAGGCTTCAAGTATTTACTACCTCTATAGATAACAAGGTGCGAATCACTCAATAGGCCGAAGCCTTCCATTCATTCCTCAGAACAGGGACGACTGAATGGTCGCTGTACTCTGCCTGCAGGCTGACGGTCGCCTACCCGTGACGGTCACCTGACACGATTGCCTTTCTGTCCGGCCCACTGGAGAGCCCAGTGAATAGCCAGCCAGTGGTCGGACTGGACACTCCTGTACCCAGGACCGGCAAGTCGGCAACTCCTCGTCACTATCCCTCGGACATGCGAAACACTTCCCAGCACTCTCCCTCCTTCAGTATACGACTCAGGGTATCCCCCCCTGGTGATGCCTGAATTCGCACACTTGAAGACCCAAGGAACGTGCTCCCAACAACAGCAACTACCCTTAATTTGCCTAAATGCTCGAGAACCTTCGGCCGACTCATTACAGAGATTTATTTTATGCGAATGACGATGATCATTAGAAGTAAATATATTCCTTAAATAGGAAGGAGCACTGCCGTGTGGTATTTTATGCATAAAGAGTGCTTTGTTGTACAATAGTTTTGTCTTAAATGGAAGGATACCTGCTCGTTCATAATCAGGGTGCCCTAGCGAGGGTTCATCAATTGTTATTTTGACAGCTCTCTTATATATACTAGTCAATGGTTTAAGCAACTTATTGCTCGCTAAATCCCAGAGTGTCGAGGCATAGTCAATATTTGGTTGAATATAAGATTGAAAAAATAATAAGAGAGAGAGAGAGAGAGAGAGAGAGAGAGAGAGAGAGAGAGAGAGAGAGAGAGAGAGAGAGAGAGAGAGAGAGAGAGAGCGTTATAGTAAATGTCAGTTATTTGGCTGCTGTCGCAGCAGGTTATAACAAATGGGGGTGGACGAG
Organism: Conus ventricosus; assembly: GCA_018398815.1. Taxonomy (NCBI): domain Eukaryota; kingdom Metazoa; phylum Mollusca; class Gastropoda; order Neogastropoda; family Conidae; genus Conus; species Conus ventricosus. The sequence continues at coordinate 36,254 of JAFLJL010002371.1, read as the reverse complement.
AGAGAATGGTCGAAAGAAAGTGACTCTGTCATGCCTTAAAACAATACCAACAATAGCAAAAAGAAATTAAAAGGAGACAGAGAGAGAGAGAGAGAGAGAGAGAGAGAGAGAGAGAGAGAGAGAGAGAGAGAGCTGAACTAATATTTTACCAGTATTACGTATACTATATGGTGACAGGAAGAGAAGAGAGAGAGAGAGAGAGAGAGAGAGAGAGAGAGAGAGAGAGAGAGAGAGAGAGAGAGACACTTTGACACTTTGACATTTTATTGTCATTACCTGAAAGGTCTATTGACAAGGGGGTAGTTTCTAGTAACAATGTCTCCGTTTTATCGACAGAGTAATTGATCTTTAAATAAACAGTTAAAGATTCAAGAAAATTTGATTAGCAACAATATCAATCCGCAATTCTCTTGCACAGCATCATACAACATAACGAAAACCTAACCAAAAATGGAGAAAAAAAAAAGCTCACATTGTAGGAAAAAGAGATAAAGAAAAATGCGTATGGTACAAGGTCTCGACCATCCACAAAAACTAAGATGCCGCACTGACGTAATTTCCCAAAACTCACATAGTTCGAAGTCATCATTAAACCTTTTCATTACCTGGTTTTGTCTTTAGCTGTGTCTGTCGTATTTTTTGTGCTTCAGCAATAAACTTAGCAACTAATTTAATTACAGTCTCATCGTCGGACATTAACAGTGAAGCAACGTCTTTCCTCTTAGTCACTTCTAAATTAAATTTTGCAAATATACATTTTGCCGCAACTCGTCGTATGCTGAACATTGGAATAAAAAGTGTTTTTCGTCATCAATACAGAATCTACAGAAAGGGCATGGTGGTTCTGAGGACGTTCCGGACTGATACCATCTCTTATTCGCATTAAATCCAAGTGTACGTAGCCTAAATCTTGCATAATTTACTCTATGCCATTTATGTGTAATAACTTTTAAATATTTTTCGGGTTGAAATACGTTCTTAAATGAAAAAAACCAACTATATTTTTCTTTATTTTCCATATCTGAATGCCAGTTCTGTTTAAAGGAACAAATAAGTCTGTCTTTAAATTCCGCAACAAATTGCTGTTCATTTCCTACCTCTTGAAATACCCATACAATGCCAAAACCATGTTCCGACAGAACTTTCTTTACTCTGTAAGCCCAATTTTCTTTATCTAACTCTAGCTGCATAAGCAGCATGTCATACGCTTGCCTACATAAATCGTGACTGTGGAAGTCTTAATAATTTCAACCAATACTTTATACATTTAACAAATGTTCTTATATATAGCGGGTATCTGCCCGTTTCCCCATACAACAATGTATTTGACGAATGGATTGGCACGTGTAGAAAACGTTTTAATGGCATAGGTATGTACTTTTTCGATTGGCATTTTTCCGCTTAATTCCCCACACTTCAGCTGCATATGTTAGTAAGGGTTCTATTTGTGCGTCAAATAGTTTCCAAAATAAGCTGCAATCAATACTGTTAAGTTTTTCTTAAAGATTTCAAAATTCCCATGACGCCTTTTTTGCCTTTTCTGCAAGATTCTTCCCATGTATAATTCAGACTTAGTTTTGTTGAAAAAAACATTCCCAAATATTTATATGAGTTGACTATATTAACTTCTGCATTTCCATAAAACCATTTTTCATTCACAGATAAATGACCAACCCATTCTGAATACCATGATATTTGTTTTATTTAAATTCACCGTCAAACCTAAGCGATCTGCTTCGTGTTTCAAATTTCTTAACTGGTTTTGTAATCCTATAACAGTCCCAGAAAGAAGAATAACATCATCAGCAAAGAGTAATAAAAACAATTCGATAGCTCCAGGAATCAAATGAATACCATGTTTACCATTTCTTGATAATTCTACTGCTAATTCGTTTATGAAGAAGGAAAACAACAGGGGACTTAGGAGACATCCTGCTTTACAACCATTTGGGCATTGAAAATAATCTGAATACACGCCTTTCACACGGACACACGCAAGCACCGAGTATAAACACACTCTAACAGCCGTGTACAGTTTACCAGTCACACTACTTTTACGCAATACATTCCACAACACATTTCGATTAACCGAATCGAAGGCCTTCCTAAAATCTACAAATGCTACATACAGTTTCTTATTGCCAAGTAAGTATTTTTCTACAAGTGAATATAACGTGAATATATGATCCGTCGTACTATAATTAGCTCTAAAACCTGCTTGTTCTTCCGTTATCTTTCCTTTATTTTCAGCCCATTTTGTCAATCGTCTGTTCAGAATAAAAGTATAGACTTTACTTAGAATACTAGTAAGTGAAACTCCACGATAGTTATCAGGGTTGTTAATATCTCCTTTCTTGTGTATTGGAATGATTATAGATTTCGCCCATTCCAACGGAAATTGTCCATATTGAAAAAGTTGATTAAATAGTTGAATAAGAAAATCAATTACTGACTCATTAGCATGTTTCAACATTTCTCCAACAATTTTGTCCGGTCCTGCGCTTTTTCCCGATTTTAGATGTTTAATACCAGCAATAACCTCTTCTTTACTTATAGGATTATTAAACAATGGTTCAACTTCCTCTTCCTCTTCCCCTAAGTTTTCTTCTTGAATTATATCATTGACCGATTCATGGAAAACATTAAAGAAATGATTATGCCATTCTTGAATAGAGATTTTGTTATATATAAGACGTTTTTTATTAACCGATCGTATAATTGACCAAAATGCCCTCGAATCATTTACTGAGTCTCTCAACTTCTGTAACCTGTTTTCTTCAAACTCTGTTTCTTTTGATTTTCTTAACTTGACATATTCACTTCGTGATGTCACATAGGCTTCTCTTTTTTCTTTCTTATCTTTAGGCCGTTTTACATCTTGAAATCTCTTGAGTAACCTTTTGACTTCCTGCTTTTTTTGTTCACAATCCGCATCAAACCAGTCATTATGTTTCTTTCTGCTCCGTCCCACTGTTCGCACCATGCACGCCGCAGCTCCACACAAAGCATTAGTGAACTGGTTTAACCCATCATCAACATTAGTAGATAGTGTCTGTGAGGCTTTCTGGACACTGTCTTGAAATGCGTCACTGTCAAGCTCATTCTTATATACATTAACATTTTCCTCTGACCAAATTATTTTTTTCTTCTCCCTGTTGACTCTCATCCCCGATCTTTACTACATTACACACATTTCTCCATGACACTTCCAGTGGTATGTGCCACGAATCTACACAATCACCAACATGCAAATCAACACTATGACAAAAAATCACCATGGATCAAAAAATAATCGATCACGCTGCATCCATTGGGGGACACAAAAGTATACTCTCCTTCTTTATCACCATCACAGAAACCATTCAGAATAATCAGATCAAACAAGAAACAGAAATCTAATAATGATTTACCAAAATTATTAACAATGTCATCTTTGGAAAAACGTGTAGGATTTTCTTCATCCATTTCTACACACTCCCCCTCCCACTCATAGTTAACCATACTTTCGTAATCAGCTTGTTTCTGGCCTGTTCTGGCATTAAGATCCCCCATAATCATAAAATAAACTTCATCTTTTTCAAAATGTTGTAACAATGTTTCTTCTAGAATTATAATACCATCTTTAACCATTTTATCACTGTACAAAGGGCCTCCTTCCGGAACCACATAGCAGGCAATTAAAACAACATCTTTATCTGTTCCAAATACATTCTTGTCAACTTTAATGGCAATAGCATTATCACACTCTAACTTTAATTTCAGTTACATTCTTTTCTAGTTGCTTATTTACTAACAGTAATACTCCTCCGGAATTCCTGCCATGAAAAGAGAACTTTTTTGCTGGCGCATGAAACTTTATGTAATTTGTAAACACGTTACTAAAATCAAATGAAAGATCAAGAAATGTTTCGTGAGACAAACAAAGTCAAACATATTCACATAATTAACAAAAGAAACATCTTTTAATTTGCTGTACAAATTCTCAACATTATAATTCAAAAACGTCCACTGGTTTGGATGGTCAGCCTGTCCTATGGCTTTTTTGAAACGCTTGAACGTAAATTCCACTCCCTTCTTTCACTACCCGCCTGACCCCCCACCCTTCGTTGAAATTGCTGGAGCCTTGCGGGGCTGGTTTCCAAGATACGCATGCAAGCCCGTCTGCCTGCCTGACACGAGTCCGCTACAAGCTGCACGTGCGTCACTGCCACGATTACCCCCCGTGTCACGGCACGGGGAATCCCCGCCGCCACTGGTTGACGCATGTTGACCACCATCCCTGTCGTTTCCTTTGAACACCTGTCCTCCACCCTCACTGCCACTGTCACGCCGGGCCTCCACCTGGGTGGCACGCATGCCACGGGCAGGGGGAGGAGGACTGCCGCTGCCCTTCTCGTGGTGCATGGAGGCGTTGTCCTGGCGGCGAGGGACGCCTGTCGTTGATCGAGTGGTGACGGTACACACCCCTCTCGTAGCTCGAGTGACACGTTGCGGTGTGTTGCCCGTGCACTCACTACTGCCGGCAACTTCGGCGTATGTGCGGGAGTCCGGAAGTATGGGGCCAACCACAAGCTTTCCTTTCGAGAAGAAAGCCCGCTTCCCTTCCTTTCTGGCACTGGCGACGATCTGGGCCTGCGCTCTGGTCAGATCGTTGGCAACCTTCACACCACGTTCCCTCAGTTTTTGTCTCGTGTCACTGTCAGAGATGATGGACATTTGTCTTTCCATCTACTGAACTTGACGATCATTGGGGTGGGCTGGCCGTCACGTGCATGACCTGTCCGGTGTGCTCGTGCAATGTGGTCGTCAGTCCAGTGCTTACGATCGTCAACACTATTTAGTATGCTGACTACTGCACTGGCACACATGTCAAATGTTTCATTGGGCTGCACTTGAGGGATCCCAAAGAAACGTAGATTGTCCCTCCGAGAATAATCTTCCAGTCTGTCCGTGTCAAACTTTAGTTTGTCAACGTCTTGTCTCATTGTCGCAATTGTTTTGGAAAGTTGATGAAATTCTTTTTTCCCTTCATCTGACACTGCAAACAGTTCTTGAATTTCTACTGTCATATCTGTCACTGTCTCTGTCAAATGTCTGTAATCCTTTTCTAGTCTGTCACATCGTCGATTAATCTCTTCGCATTGATGTTTTACTTCACTCAGGTCGTCTTTGATTTCTCCAAGATCGTTTCTTAGTAGTTGTGTTTGCTCTTGGAACTGTCGGTGCATGGCTTTCGTCAGTCTGTCTATCATGTCTTCTTTTCCTGTCTCTGACTTCGTCATATTGTCAGTCTTCTCCATAGAGAGAGAGAGAGAGAGAGAGAGAGAGAGAGAGAGAGAGAGAGAGAGAGAGAGAGAGAGAGAAATTGATAGACATTGCGCACGTGCGCGCGCGCGCACACACACACACGCACGCCCGCACACGCACACACGCACACACACACACACACACACACACACACACACACACACACACACACACACACACACACACACACACACACACGCACACACACACTGACATTCTTTCGTAATTTTTTTTTTTTTTTTTAATCGTAGTGATATAGAGTGAGATAGAGACGTAGCGATAAAGATCGACGGTGTCTGGAAATCGTAGTGGTAATCATAAATAGTTGTATAGGTACAAGTTATGAAGTGAAATCGTCTTGCGAATGACACTGTAGTGATATCGGGTAATAGTCGTTTGGATATGTAGATTAGTGTTCCGTAGAGCTTTAGCCCGTTAGTGATATTGACACGTAGTGATTACGAGATGTCCCTCATTTTCTTGTGAAAAGTAGAAAATATATAAACGATAACCTCTTAAGACACAAGTGCTGAGGGCCAGTTCCTTGAATGAATCCACAAGGGACTAAATTATAATAAACTAATAAATTCCAAGGATACATGCAATACAAGAACAGTCAAATAAAAAAAGGACACGTGTCTTATCAATATCAAAGCTTTGCAGAGACGATGAGTAGGACCAACGTAAGCCTGGTAGCTATCAAGGAAAACCTGAGAGAGAGAGAGAGAGAGAGAGAGAGAGAGAGAGAGAGAGAGAGAGAGAGAGAGAGAGAGAGGAGAGAGATTACCTCAACACTTCGTCTGCAATGTACGCCTCGACAAAAAATGCGGAACACTTGACACTGTGCCCTAGTAGCACAATTCCTTTACCTATTGTTCGCCAAAGAATGGGAGGATAAGCGCCTTATTCGTTTACACCGGATTTTTACCCAGTCGAAGTAAAGAAAA
>JAFLJL010002371.1:25000-27500 GCA_018398815.1 Conus ventricosus | reverse complement strand
GCACACCAAGAGCAAGCCTATAACCTTTGCAATCTATGCTTTGAAGTTTCTTAAGTAAATAATTAGGGGCGCTAAAAAAAAAACCTCTTGTCCAAAGGACAATTTGGATCTGATCAGCGACGTAGAGAGATGTTTCAAAACTTTGCAATCTTGTCCCCAGGCTTGTTTACTTATAATCTTTAATAGATTTAAACATTTTCTTGCCTTAGTAACGATGTAGTTGATATGAGCGTTCCAGGACAACTTTGGTGTAAGATAGATACCTAGAAATTTCACGAGATCTTTATACTGAATAGTCGTATTTTCAATTTTAAAAAACGGCAGCTCTGAAGGATTGCTGCCATTGTTAAAGAGAATCATGTGTGTTTTCTCTGTAGATAATGTCAGACCGTTTTCGTCCATATAATTAAATATATGATCGAGCTCTCTTTGATAGATCTTCTTGATGCAGTTCAATTCCCTTTTTGATGTTTTTCTTTTCATTGTAACATTCATCCAGATGCATAGATCATCATCATATTGTACTAATACAACATGCTTTGATATGAGCGAAGGCAAATCGTACATTAAAATGTTAAATAACATAGGGGCGATAACAGAACCTTGTGGCAATCCCGTATGTAAAGATCTAGAATCAGAGTATGCATTCCATATTCGAACACGTATGTTTCTTTTATTCAAAAAGCATTTGATGTAGTGATATAACTGTCCCGAAATCCCGATTTGTTTCAATTTGTAAAGGAGCTTGGCGTGCCAGACTTGGTCATAGGCTTTCTTGATATCAAGAAAGGTCGCTAGAACATTTCTTCTTCTTACAAATTGTTGTTTTACATTTGTTGTAAGTTTCACTAAATTGTCAATAGCAGACCTGCCATTTTGGAAGCCTGCTTGGTTAACTGGAATAACTTAATTTTTTGACAATACTGCTTCAATCTTCTCAAAACTATTCTCTCTAATAGTTTACATGTATGTGAAGTTAATGCTATTGGTCTGTAACTAGACTTATCTGTTTAAAGGTTTGCCTTGCTTTAAAACTGGTACAATGATAGACTGTTTCCATTGTTCTGGCATTACGCCCTCAAACCAACATTTTTGAAACAATTTCTGCAGTAATAAGACAAAATTTTCAGGCAGGTGTTTAAGCATATCATTAGAAACTTTATCTAGTCCCACGGAAGTTTTCTTATTCGGAAGAGATAGAATTGCATCTTTCACTTCATCAAGAGTAATTGGAGCATTGATGAAATGACTATTATCATTAACTGGATCGATATAATCGTCTTTATTTTCTTCTTCTGTTCTGAAAGTTTGATCTTTAAAGAACAGACCTTCCAAACGCATAGATTCGGAAAACATATCTGCGAATGATTCTGCTTTTTCTGAATTAGAAGGACATTCTTTGTTCTTCAGCTTGATAGGACAAGATGACAAGTTTAAACCCCTTTTCATTTCATGAAATTTTTTCCAAACTTTTTGTAAATCTTTATGATTCGAAATCTCATTAGAGCAAAAAGAGGACAATATTGCCTTTTAGCGTGAGCTATTACCATGCTACTGTAGTGATTCGCTCTGTTCTTGGCTATTAGATTCTCTGGTGTTTTGTCTTTTAAATATATTTTAAACAAACAGTTTTTGTTATCAACCTCCTCTGGGAAACACCGAGGAAGCCATCACACTCTGCAAGGTCCTACCACCCCCATACCTACATCGGTCCTTCACATCGTGACTGGTTCAATCCTTACCTTGCCCTGAGCGACTGGGACCTTTTCTACTGACGTCAATTTTTGTTTCACCTGCAAACTTAGAACTGCTGAGTAATCCACGTTCACTTCGCCATTAATGACTGTTCAACATCGTAATTCAGAATATTGTAGATTCTGTTAATCAGTTATAGACGAGTGAAATATTTTAAGTAACCTTGTATCCCTATATAGGACTAACCGTCTGTTTTTATTTTCGACATATTTTCTGACAAGCTAACGTAGGCATATTGTTTTAGCATTGTTCTGACAAGCTTTGTGTCATTAGAGCGTGTTTAAGATTTCCTTTAATTATATTATTGTTTTTATTTACTTATGTTCGTTAATTGCGTTTTCCCATCCTTTACATGATGCCATCTAAACATCTTCAAGTTATGAAGTTTATGCATTGGAACGTTAGGTCTGTTTCCACAAACTTGCCTTATTTAGTTCAACATCTTGCGAATAACTCCTACCAAGCTCTTATTTTACAATCGTTGAATGTGAAAAGAAACAAATTGCCTAAATTATCAGGTTATTATTACCCACCAGTTCATGAACAAAGAAGGAACAGATTATAAAGTATGCCCGTCCCCTGCTCCAAACAGTATTCCAGCTTTACATTCGTGTGCGGCACAAATTAAATTAAGGGAAGATTTTACGATAAACATAGTCTCTACATATCTTCCCAAAGGACCAAATAAATGTAATACAGAATGGTTACACACTCTACCAGACAACGAAAAATGGTTATTAGCAGG
>JAFLJL010002371.1:0-10000 GCA_018398815.1 Conus ventricosus | reverse complement strand
AAAACAAAGGACCGCAGAAATTGCCAAAGAAGCCTAAAACAACACTTTCAACATCTGTTTAAAGAAAAGGAAGGTAAAAAAGACAAGCAGGAAAGAGTTAACACAATTGAGCTGCCTAACTATCTTATGTCAAGTCACGACGTTCAATCAGCTATTATGAGAGAAACATTTTCTGAAGAATCTTTTTTTCAATCACATAACAGATGAAAAATGAAGTTGTGGACAAGGCTGCGAAGGGGGTGAGAAATCTGAAGAAGCAGGATTCTCAGCAATCAGTATTTTACGTTCAGTTTTGGATTTTTCTTGAATCTTTGCAAAAACGCATTAAGAGTAAAAAAAGCTGGATAATAAAAGAAACTTGGGTCCGTGGCTCAAAGAGAATGCGTAAATTCAGATGATCATGCCGCAAATTGCGTGCTGTATCAAAAAGTGCTTTTGGGTATCCTCAGTATTAACACTGTTGGTCTCGCCCTTCATTTTTATTTTCCGGCAAGTTAAAACAAATTCAAACCATGCTGACAAGACCAGAATTTGGAGCTATTGAAATCAACCTCTCAGACTACCTCGACAACTACCCTGCAATCCTCTCAGTGAACGCCACAAACACTGAAGTGGGCCTAAAAATAGTGACGGTTGTTGCAAAACCGGCCTGGCTATTGAATCGTGAGTGCATCCTTAGTCGTCCGACCGTAGGGAGCTTTGTCCTAAGCTCCGCATTTGCACTTACAAAGGTCTGCTTTCAGTGCGGCCAGCACGATAGAACTTAAACAATTCCTGTGATTATTGATACATGACTCTGATAAGGGCTTTTGGGCGGCTTGTCTCGAATATACGTCAATCAAGTGTGAATCACAAAAATCCCCATTCAACATTTACCATAGCAAGCACATCCCGTCTATTTTGTGATGATTCTCTGTGGTGTTGTGTGTGAGAGTGTGTGTGCGGTGTGTGTGTGTGTGTGTTGAGTGTGTGAGTGTGTGTGTGTGTGTGTGTGTGTGTGGGTGTGACACTTGACACCTTCCCCCTAAGTCACACCCAAGTCACCCCCAAGGTCACCCCAGAGTCTTAATTAAAGATCTTAATCAAGTCACCCCAAGTTTCCTTAATAAAGTTCTTAATTAAGTTCTTATCAGTTCTTAATCAAGTTCTAATTAAGTTCCTCTAAGTGTTCTACATAATCACCACAGATCTTAATAAGTTTACATGATCAAGTCACCTCAAGTTCTTAACTTAAGTCACCTCAAGATTGTAATTAAGTCATCCACTAATACCACCAACCTCTTATTACAAGTTAACATATAAATATTTATTAAGTCTTAAAGTATTAATGCATCTGAAATGGATCAAAAGATCTTATGTGTTGTGGTTCATGCATTCTTTGTGTTCGGCTTCTGTAATTAGTGGTTGAGATTGTTGGACTGCTTTGGTTTTTGCAGCTTTGTATATATATTATTATAACCGTAATAACCACCCCCACAAGCCGCCAAAATGAACAATTGCCGATATAAGAAATCCCATGAAGACATTGGTGTGTAGGCAACCCTGTTGTTGTTTAGTCTTTGAATCAACTTGTTCGCGTTTTATTTATAGCTGGCATTGAACAACTGCTGCGCTTCAAGCCACTTATTCATCCTGAGTATATTATGTGCTTGTAACAGTAATTTGGTTCGTTTGTTCCACATCAGCTAAGCTTTTTCCTGCTGCTACACGCCCAGTTGAGGAACTTTTTACTGGACACTTTCTCCCACCTGATCCAGTGTTTTCTGATTCTGCGATTTTCTGGCTTGATCATTTTAAGGGAAACAGAAATCTATATGATTAAAAGAAAATTAATCTCCAATTAGCGGCAACAATAATGTTCCAAATCTGTTATACGATCACACCCTAATACTCTAATGAACTTTGTTAAAACGGCATCCTGTGATAAATCATACCTAAAATTCTTGTTCGAAACAAACGGCGCAAATCTGCTAACTGTTTAGTGTACAAACTCAGAACCGTTTGGGCGACGCTATTTTACCCATTCTGACACCACAGTTGCGCTCATACCTGTTGTGATACTTCAAAAAGTCTTGTCGGACATATGTTGAATTTGTTTTATGCTGAATTCAGTCCGAGAACTGTTTTGTTTTATTCCACAATGCTGCCAAAGCAATGCAGCCTTTCTTTTTTTATTGCATAAAAGCATGGTCATCAACTTGAATCATTTAGGAAATCAAAAGTTTCAGAAGGGTTTAGGCTGCCCTTAGCTGTATAGATCATCGCCTGTTCATGTTTTATACTAAATATAATTAACATATTATTTTTTTAAATGAGCACCGAAAAAACTGTTACCAACCTTGTAAAACCATCAGGCTGATATTGGAGGCCTAAGTGTAGGATACACAATGCTTGGTAAAAGCCTGTTAAAAAAAAAACCGGCAGAACTTGGCAAACAAGACTTTGAAGACTCAGCAAAGCAATTGCTATAATTACATCTTCATTGGCTACGAAAGATTTTTTAGTTAAGCAAGAATAATTCCAGAACAGTATTAATAAATGTAAAATAAAAAAAAAAACATTAAAAAAATGGCTTCACGTCGAAATGAAGATTGGTGGCGCAGTGGTAAATAAGCGCTTGCTTTTAAGAGCGGAAGTAATTACGCGTTTAGAAAACTGCGGGAGACGGCGAGAGAAAAAGACATAACAAAGCAATGAGCAACTAGCCTGCACAGCGACAAGATTACTATGAAAAGCAGAGAATGAGCAGTTTAGGATTTTAATTAACCGAGTGAACTGAAAAAACAGGGGCATGCAATGCATACACATTTAAAAGATGTTGATTCAAGCAATAAAAAATATTATCTTGTAAACAGGCAAACCAATCGAGACATTGCCCCCGCCAAAATACAGCGACTTTTATCACCATCAAAAAACAAAAGATGCAAGAACTCGTGTTTAAATCGTCTTTAGTATGACCGTTGGTATTTTGGTTGCACATAATATTGGCTGCAATCAAAAAAGAACAAAATCTATTATTCGCCCAAAAGGATATGGAAGGGAATCACTGCAATAAAAAAGCTAAGCCAAGCAGCGGAGTCAGTGAACAAACAGCAAAGAAATGGATATCTAAACAAAGCTATTTGGCAAAATTTAATTTACCTGCGCTAGACGAAATACAGATACCTATACACTTTGTGAACACCACGCCAAACAACACCCATCAAATGGATCTTCTATATTTTACCCCATGATACGATTATGACGAAAAAGAATTTAAGTACAGCACTTACAGTCATTGAACAAGCTTCAAGATACAAAGATGCAAACCATTATCACAAAGAGTGCTTCTCTGTTGCTGTTTGCTATAACAACTAATATAACAACGAGGCCCGATAAACTAACCTCGCAAGATTCAAGTCCGATGATGGAAAAAAATTTAAAAGGCCAATGAATCAATTAATTGTTAAAACAATAGAGTTACCATTAAAATAGAAGCATTCCGGGAGTTCACATATCACCCGGCATTAATTAAAACTTTTAAACAAACAGTTATCTAAAGGCTTTTTTCCAGCCTACCAATGCATGAGCTGATTGACAATTCTCGCAACACAGAATGGTTTAGAAGACTGCCCTCAATATTGCGAGCGCAATGAAATAATGAAGAATTTAAATTAACAGGACTAAAACCATAACAATCAATCAAAAAACAACAAAAAAAAAAGCTGTTGAAGGAGACGCCAGTTCATCCAGCAAACTAATTACCATTTGGTTTTAAAAGTAAGGTACCTTTATTTGCCGGGAGAAGCAGAAGGGGACACTCGCATCAGGGCAAACCGATCCAGTTTTTGGAGTATTGATCCATATGAAATAAAAAGAATTTGTAAAGATGAAATCCGCCTGTATTATTTACGAGAAACTGACACAACAAAACAACAGCTCCTCAAAGATCTTTTGTGAAGGAATGAAACTGACAAATAATCCCTCCAGACAACAGTTCCGCTTTAAACTGATATCACAATATAAATTTCAGTTCTAAAATGGAAGCACAAAGGAAAGAATCCTTACATAGAACTAAAATGAACAAGAATGAGAAAATGCAAGCAAGGAATGAAAATGAAGTAACCAGGAATTAATACGAAAACTAATATACGAGTTCTACTATTAAAGGAAACATTTGCGAGGGATTCATCGGCACATGCGAAGCATCCAGAACGCCTAACATCCCAAAATCCCAAAATTTTGATTATCAAAAATGATAAAGAATATCTAGAAATAATAAAAAAAATTCGAGCACATCAATCAACATGAGAAAAACTAAGATGAATTTATATATTGAAATGATAGAGTTATCTAGATAAAGTTCCCAGGAAAAAATGAACCCCCGAAAATAAACCCGCGGGGCGAAGAAGGAAATTCGTTATGCTGTTCACACATTGCCCAAATGCATATGAAAAACTCTGGATTATTAAATACTCGTTTTGTGTATTGTTCTAGCTAATGACTTCTTGTTAGCACAGTTGTGTTTGGTCTCATGTAATTAGATCGTAGTTTAACGTTGTCATGACGAAAAGTCAAATGACAACAATGCTTCATTGTAGTTGCATGAAATGTATGACTGGCACGACACTGCGAGATATTCCTTTGCTTTCTTACTGGTTTTCTCCTGGCTCAAATACGTATACATTTTTTTTTTACCATAACCCAACAAGACACCTTGATCACCCCTCCAAAAATTCATTATCCTCCAACTTTCCTAAAACCTTCTGTAAACGGTTGAAATGCAAAGGCGAATCTTTAAGTGATAAACAGATGAGTTGACCATCCCGCATCCCCTTTAGAGCTACTTCTATTACCATGACTTTATAGATGTCTTCCAGTAAGGAATATCTACAACAAAACAGTCAGTATCTGTGTAAAGTACTCCTGGCCTCAGATACAAGCAGTTAAAGTAGTCATAACGAAAAATTCTAACAATCAAAAGGTTGAATAATTCAAAAACAGTAACCCAATAAAAACGGGCTTATTCCAAATTGACTTTCTTTTTCTTCATCATTATACCAAAAAGCTGATCATGAGATCTTCTGAAATCCTGATAGCTTAGGTTTAGAAGTTAGCTAATTGCATTCGTTCACTCTGGTGACACCAATCTAACATCTTTACCCTTGTTCGGATTCTCCAAAGTCTTACCGAAACAGCCTGTGTTCATACAGCTTGAAAAAGTCATTTCAGAAGCATACTGAGGATATAGTTCTGAGATCGGTAGTATCTTCATTATGTATGGATTTACATGAACTGTTTCTTGATCAAAAGCAATAATACGATGAACACTGTCAACTTCAAACCATGTCCCTTAAATACAATTGTAGAAGTCTGTAATGACAGACATAATTTAATTTTGCCACGACGATAAGGCACAAGATTAGGGCGTTCAGTTTTTTTTGCCAACTTTAGACTTTCTGCTGCAGGAACGGATAGTCATTTAAATGCAAGGTCATGTGAGTTCAAGAGGATATTCAAAGTACAACTTCCTAGAATGAAACCACGCTGTTGATTCTGCGTTAAACTGCTCAACCACTTTAAAGCATCTTTAGAATATTTTTTGGATCAATTGGCTGTGAGCATTTTAAAAAGATACAGTAATGGAAATGATTGCGCCATTGCCCATCCAACAGATTGTATAGCATCTATATACATGAGAAAGTTAAAGACCTTTTACTTGATCATTTGTCGTCCAAGTATTTGTTGTATTCTTTACAGTACTGTATCCTTGCGACGCCAACAAATTTCCACCACTCCATCCCTTATCAATCATCTGAAACAAGTGGCAAAGACAGACAATAAATCAATCTGTACTCCATAATTTAAAGAAACATCCCAAACTCATCCCAGTCTCAGAAATTAATAATGGCGCAGATCCAGCTATAAATGTTTCATGCAGGTCTTTTCTGTAATTTACAAAAGACGTCCGCCAACAAACATACTCTGCCTATCAATATACTCATGAATAGTCTCCCATTGTTTAACACTCTAAAAACAATCTGCCAACGCACACATGAGCATGCAGGAAATCAGAAATCACTAATGCCCTTTCCTCAAAGAACAAAACAGAACGCATGACTTTAGGAGGAATGGAGTCTCGTCAAACCTTTCCCAACTGTTCATGTATTCAAAGGGTAAACACCCCTTTCAAACAAGAGTTGTTCAAAATAATCTTCCGATATTATAGGCAGGATTTTAAGGACATAGCCAGTGACTCTAACGAATCCATCAAGTGTTGCATAGAGGGGTCATAAAAAGACATGTTATTTAAAAGTGAAACACCTGTAACTTTTCTGATGACTGTGCAATGCATGACACCCTAGAAGGGCCGCTGGTTACTGCTTGCATTATAAGATGAGAGTCGTAACACCACTCGCAAGATGTGAAAAACTATAGGCCACTTCCTGACTTGGTATCAAACTTATTAGTTGAAGATTGCGTTGTTTGTGTGCTGCTCCATGAACATCTTTATCCACTAATGTATCGTGGATCTCTTACTGTTGGATTTTCTGCAAGGCCGGGCTTTAGTTCAAACCACAAAAACCAACAATGTGTGGCTTAGTCATACTGAAATCATGGACTTTAGGCGTTCATAATAGATTCAAAAAGTTAAGAGAGTTAAGTAGAACAGCGTTTACGCAACCTGCTGCATGCGCTGAAAAAATGTACTCGCCGCATCAGGACCTCTATTAACAATTCTGGTTTCTGAATGACACCATCTCGACCTTACACATAACGAAACAAAATAAAACAAAATCTGATGAATCTCAATAAGACTGATTTTTTATTCGAAATTTTTTGTGGTGCTGGATCCCATCTAAGGAACAATGAGTGAATCGAATCTGCGTAAACAACATATGGAACAAGTTTGCAGTCGTTTCCAGTTCTTAAAACAAACCATACAGCCTTCATTCGGTGTAATTAGTCTTTATTACAGTCAACTGGCTGATAAACAAGTTTCTTAACGATCACTGATCGCGCTATTAAAAACGTTATTGAATTCTTGTTAAACATATCTGCAAATTATCTTGATTTTTAGTGTTTTTTTATGTAGTATGGTGCCAATAAACTACTCATTGTGCGTATCAATGTGAAATGGGTAGCATCAGCAGTGAAAACATCAGTAGTAGTTCAGCATGATTTTTAGACAGGTTCGCCAAACGTTTGGACGGGACAGTTTTTTGGACGCTCTGGATAGGCGGTAAGATTTGTATCCTCATCCCATGTGTAAAACAATAACATTATTGGTTTTGTTTTTGTTCTTCAAACTGATCAATTTTTGAACTACACTAACAAGGAAAGGATATTCCATTGAAGTCAAGATCATGATGTAATGTGACCGATAGTAGACACTTTCTACGTCTTTTTTGTGACGTGATGCAGCCTTGCAATAAAACACACCACATAAAAAGCAATTGTTGTCTGATACTTATGTTTAGAACTGCTCTTATCGCTACAAAGCGGTGGGCAGCGGAAATTTAAACCTTGCCAACAATCGGCTCATACTTAGCCTGTTTTAATCTGATCTCTAGGACTTCGCCCTCTGACCAACCAGAGCCTCTCATTTTGGCTTCTTCAGCGGCCTTATCAAACTGTGTAAGCAGTTGGTCTGCCCAACCAGGTGTTAAGTCATTATGAGAAAGAATAGTCTGTTGTTTAGTTGAGACCCAGACTTCTAGATTTTCTTCATTTATATGATATATAGTTGATTAAAACAGCTAACATTACTTAACTGGGGGTCTATTGTTAGTTTACCTGGAACTTGAGAAATAGCATGAACAACACTTGCCTGTACGTTTGCTGAATCAATGACTTCTAGATTAATATCATTCAGTGCTCTTGACAAACGCTCTCTCTTAAGCTTTTCCCTTCAAACAATTCGTCTGGACCTTCAATATCTCATCCATGATGTGTTTCTTTCTAACTAATTTATTTAAATTTTAAAAAAAATATTTAATCAGAATCAATATCAACGGTCTTTTTGTGCTTGGACTCATAAACTAAAGTATAAACGCCCTTTGGAGTTGTTAATGCGAGCTGTTTAGAACAGAGTTTTAATGTTTCGTTTACTTTTTTTAAACATTCCTTTTTTATCTGATTGGTGTCTGGCTGTTTAGAAAAAGTTGCCCGTGCCTTTCTTTGAAGATCAAACTTTTGTCTTTTGTAGTCATCAAAATCGACCTGTAAACGACTAAATTCTTCATCCGTGATGTTTGAGTCAGCTAGTGCTTTATTATTGTCAGTTTGAACGAACTAAGTTTAGCTGTTATTAGTTGAACCATGGCTGTGTGCTTTTGGAGTTTAGCTTTTATTTTTTTGCTGGCAGTACTTACAACTAATGAACACAGGCCGAGAGTTAAAGACAACCGCCTAGAGGTAAAGCTGGGGGTGCACCTACGCCTGTTGCTAAGAGGCCTACACTTGTTCCTGCTGATAGAGCACAAATAGTCGATGCTCCAGTATTAACATATGTAACAGCATTAAAGACAGCAGAATACCTTCGTTTGGTTTTGCTGTATTTTGAAAGGTCTTGCTCTAGTTTTTGTTGCATTTGTGTAATGTTTGTTAATCTGAAGGTTTTTATATCAGGGGTTTCATAGCAACAGAGCTGCCTACTATCCCTTCTTTGGCGACTCTGGTGCTGTAGCACATTTGGATAAACCTGAACAGACATGCTTTTTATTAAATAAAAAAAATAATTTAGTATTGTAAAATCTTTTAATCTGTTATCTTGAATATTCAGCTGCGCATCATTATAAAAACAAATGTACATTAAGTGGTTTATCGCCATCTTTTTCTTTATCAATTTGAATGTTATTCCGTCTTTAACCGTTCTCCCACTTCCATGCAACTGATTATCCTCTGTTGACCTAGGTCAATCCATAAACCGTATTTCGTTGTTAAATAATCATCAAGCCTAACACTGTGAAGGTGTAGATCTTTAGACACAAGGTCTACTGTTGGGCTTCTACACCTCCCGCCCCCAAACAATTTTCTTATTTCGTCAAAATGCTGATAAGGTCTAAGCCGGCTAGCGTAGATTTGGGTTAGGACTACCCTCAATCGAACATTGTACTTTCGTTATTTTAGGGTTAATAAACTTTTTCACTTTTCTTTTGAATGGTTCTTTTTCACTTCACACAGCAATAAATACCTTTAAGCGATCGTGCTGCGGCCTAAAACTAAAATTTCCATAAGTGTCATTCTAGCTTCTGGGATATGTTGTATGAAAGAAATCACTCTTTCGTATAAGCAAATTTGACTTTGATATTGTTGCCAATCAGCCTTCTAAGTATGGTTGCTAACAAAGTCAAACCTAGCGCATGTCAGAAATGCTGTACTTTGCTTTCGGTGTCTGATGATCTGTAACACTTTGTTCAAAAGTTAGTTCATATGACAGTCTGTCTTTAATGCTCCTTGAAGTATGGCGCATGCGCTTTTAACAACTCAAAATCAAAGAATAGAAAACGATTTCATACGCAAAATTTACAGCTACAAACTTGTACCGTCTTTAGCATCTTCGGTGCCATTCTGTGATTTAAGGTGCTTCCATTATTTCAATTCTTGAAACGCAAGATCAGCCCATTCATTCCGGTTTAGCCATAGATCAGAAAATTTAAAAAAATGTCAGCATTGTGTAAAGAAAATATTCTTTCCTTGCCCCTCAAGTTTTATAGAAATTTCTTACGATTGCCCCGCCCCAGATATCTGGACAACGTCCTTTAGTCTGTTGCTGATACGAGTTCAATTTTAAAGTAAGTTCGCAGAGCCAGGCAAATCACTTCATCTCTCCTAGGGTCCTGGAAATTTGACAGTAGGAAATTTTGCATCAATAAGATGGATTATTGGAACAGTGTATTCAGCTTATTTCCCCTTTCACGCCGAAAAAGGGCTCATTCAGTCATCTATGCAGGTCAAATTGAACCATAGCTTGTCATTTTTTATAAAACAAAATAAAAAGTATTAATTAAAAACATAG
>JAFLJL010002370.1:0-26253 GCA_018398815.1 Conus ventricosus | reverse complement strand
TCTGCAAACAAAAATAGACATCTTGATCCTAAAACCCAAATATCATGCGGCAGATACAGGACCAAAATCTCCCAGAAGGCACCAATGCCTGATAATGCACAGTACGTGTTTGTGGCTTGATACACCACACACACACACACACACAACACCCACACACACACACACACACACGCATGCGGAGGAGGAGGAAGGTACACACCATTTTAATACACATTACAATTAGTTTGAACAATCTTGTTTTATAAAAGCACACATCAATATTTCAGCAAACACTATACACATTTGGAACACCTCGTTTTATACTCTGATATGTTGCACCAAACAGTGATCTCTTATCACAAACATTTCTGTACACACTGAGATTGTGACCCATAGAGAAGAAACAGACTAAGCTAAAACCTTCCTCACCATTCAGGGTACTGACTGCGAAGGAAGCATAGCACAAATGTACAACACACACATGAATCAGTGACACACACACAGTCACGCTCTGTGGTACAGCGTAAACAACTGTTAAAGCAAAGTCTACAGTGTGTGTTCTCTGCTTCAGTCAGTAAAAAGTACCAGTGACAACGATGTGCTGCCTGTGTGTGTGAGTGTCCAGCTTACATTTCATTTAGAAAAAGAAAAAAAAACCCCTCACAATATTTGATTATAAAATAATCATCAAAGATACTGATGATCTCAATACAGTGTGCACACACAATTTCTATACCATCACAAAGTGCAAGAATCCTGTATTTCAAAAAGAATGTTTCCTGTAATCTCATTTGTATATCTGCAGTTATTTTTACCCAGAAAAAGTGAGAGACCAATGTAAAAATGACTACATAAATCTTTTGTACGCTTACAAGGTTAAAAAATTACGCATGTTACTTTACTAATCAGCAGCCCAGAAGCCAAAAAAAAAGAAAAGAAAAAGCATTGTATGTGAAACCAATGCACCATCAATGTCCCATTTCTGAACGTCCTCTATCCTCAGATCTGTAGACTGCCCTGAATATGTAACAACTAAATGAATCAAACCATGACAAGGCATGTCAACACAAAAACTTGCCAGATATGTTAAAAAAAAAAAGAAGAAAAAGTAAAAACCATGTAACTCATACATGACAAGTCCTCAGATCCTTACAAGCAGGTGAAAAAAACCACTGCAGCTGTAAATGTTGCTGCAATTCCCACTTTTCTGCCCCAACTTGTCTGCATGATGATGACACATGCGTTGTCTGCATGATGATGACGCATGATGATGACACATGCGTTGTCTGCATGATGATGACACATGCGTTGTCTGCATGATGATGATACATGCGTCGTCTGCATGATGATGACACATGCGTCGTCTGCATGATGATGACACATGCGTTGTCTGCATGATGATGACACATCCGTCGTCTGCATGATGACGACACATGTGTTGTCTGCATGATGATGACACATGTGTTGTCTGCGTGATGATGACACATGCGTTGTCTGCATGATGATGACACATGCGTTGTCTGCATGATAATGACACATGCGTCGTCTGCATGATGACGACACATGCGTTGTCTCTATGATGACGACACATGCGCTGTCTGCATGATGACGACGACACATGCGCTGTCTGCAGGAGAAGGCAGAGCTGCTTTCTGTCTGCTGTCAGACATGAAATCCATCCTCTCAGCACAGGGTTCTGTCCTCAGTTACTGTCAGGGTCACGGGAATGCTCATTATACATCTCACACGGTTCATAACCCCTGAAACACAGGAAGCAAGATTGGTGATTCTAGAGAAGAAAAAAATGTGGCTGTATGTTGAACAGTGTGAAATATGTATATTAAATACATGTCAGTTGACACTATATGTATTTGTACACTACACTGACCATTCCGGCGACTCTTCTAGGAGAGACAATGGCAGCATAGTATGGCAGCACCAATTCCTTCCTCTCTGCATACTTTTGTTTGCCTTTCAATAGACCTGTCTACCCCCTCAGAGACCCAAGTGCAATATGGCAAGCTGTCAAATATAATGTGCAGTTGAAAAGTGTCGTCTCACAGGATGTACCTTAAGTGTCAATGGTAATTGTGCACTTACAGCAACTCCACAGATTCACATTCATAACCCCCTAGTTAATATCATAACATCATAAGCCCCCCAAATCAATTTTTCTTTTTCTGTCCCAACTTCTGTGCCACCTCAGTCGCAGTGCACCCACGCCGCTCATTCCGACACACCCGTCCACAGCCACAGCCAGGTCGGTCCCGCCGCAGCCCCGGCACTGGCAATCCACAGGGAGCAGTCAATGTCAAGTCGCCAAGAGGCAACCCACCAGAGGTGACACTGCACTGCTGCCGAGTCACTTAGGTGGTGTTCAGTGCGCCTGTTCTGATCTGACATACGCAGGACACCACCTACTAAGCCCACCACTGACGACAATAATTGCTTAGTCACAGAGCCGGCGTGAGTGAGCTCTCCTCCGGAGGGCGCCAACAGGTCTGTCCAATGACAGCCCCCAGGAACTCGCCAATACTAGTGACCCCAATGGAACCAAACCAAGGCCACAGACATGGGGAGGACATCGAAACTGAGGTCACCATGAGAGCAGGGTATGAAGGGCCACAGAATCTGAGACTTTTCTTATGCTAATCGATGAGAATGAAGATGATAAAGATACTGCTACGGATTTCCATTCTGTCTGAGACTGCAAGACAGGGCTGTACTCTACGCCCCCTTTCATAATATATCCTGGTGTCAACCATGCCCGAGAGATACAAACACCTGCAGTGTTGGTCAGGAAATTTGAGCAACACTCTCAGAGACGCATCCATTAACCCTCTTGTATTCAGATTCTCTGAGGCCAAATTCCCCTAGTTTTCAGATTTTTTTGGTGAATTTAGCCTTAAAATGGGTATGTATGGTTCATGCTTCACCACAACCAAGAATAAACCTCTAGAGCTACGAAATTCCGCATGTATGATCACAAGGCTTTGTTCTATACCGTGAGCATGATTTTGTGCGTCTCGAGGTGAAAGGTCGTGTCACTGTCACCAAAATGTCACCTAATGTGTCACATGCGATGGTGACAATTCTAATACAGCACACCAACATCCAGTTATCCCATGCACATGCATGTTAGTGTTGTAAAATGAAAGCTGTGGCCTAAGTGAGATGATCTGTCTTCTGTCCGCCTGTTCAGTCCCCACAGGTAATCCACAGAATGTCACACACAACTAGTGTCAATTGTCACTACTGAACAGTTACTGTAGATTCAAGCACAGTTCCTCATTGTTTTTCTGTCACTGTTCTAAGCACTGTATACATGTCCATATGTATTTACACAATGTATAGCTGTGAAGAAATTGAGTAGAGTGTCACTGCCAAGTGTCATCAAAGCATTGTCACCCTAAACTACAGGTAAGCATATATACACGTACACACAGAGAGACTAGCAAACTGCCCTACTGTTGAGCCACTTTCTGCACATGGTAGTCATGGAAACAGTCATTCTTATGAAAGTATAGAGGCACCTGGCAGAAAGAACACATATATGACGTTTCTACGCGTCATCCCTTAGTTGTCATACGGAATAATCAGTACAGAGACAGCCCCGCATTTCGTCAGGTGTGTCGAACCAGAGGGGTCAGGTGTGCCCTTAGCTGCTTGTCTTTGTTGAGCGTATCTGTTAGTTTCTTCTGCTACTAGTTGGAAAAATGTGAGAGGTAGAAAAAAGAAATAATCTAGTGCGGTGGCAGTGTTCGGCAGTGAGTGCGCTTGGCCTGTCGGCTGTTGGAATGCGACCACATGGGCAGGATGTGTAGCCGGTCGCCATTGTTTTGCAGAATGGCGAGTAGCACGTTGTACTGAGGGTCGCTTTCACCATTTTCCTCTCCTTCATTGGTGCCGATTTCAACATAATTCTCTTCTCCTAACTCTCCATTTTCATACTTCTCTACTTCTTGCATAATTTGATCCCACTCCTCCGCTGAATACTCAGGAATATCACCAAACTCGCTGTTGTTAGCAGACGACGCCATTGTGAAATCGGTCAGTCTCACGCACAACTCTTCACTTGCAGTTTCTCCTCTTTCTTAGTGAATGGAAGTGGTGCCAGCATCCAAAAATAGTGCTGCCACATTACTGGGCTATAGTGGGAAATCCCCAACAACTTTTAGTGGCTCTCCGAGTATTTTCACGGAGTCAGCACGTGATGGAAAAGTACCGTACACATGCGGCGGGCAGCTCCCGTCTGCGCCCGTTACGAAATCTAGCGCGCTGTCTCAGCGCTCCCGTCTGCGCCCGTTATGAATACAAGAGGGTTAAGTGGATGAAACTCAACTGTGTGGTCCCAGTCTTCCCAACTGAGCCCTAGTAAACTCAACTGTGTGGTCCCAGTCTTCCCAACTGAGCCCCTAGCAAACTCAACTGTGTGGCCCCAGTCTTCCCAACTGAGCCCCTTGCAAACTCAACTCAGGGTAGGAGCCGGTCAGGCAGAAAAATCACACATAACTCTGATGGGAATCAAACTTGTGACCTCCCACCCGAGTCTGTGATGCTAACCACTTCACCATGGTGGCAATTATTGCTTATCAGTGGTGTTCAGCAACATCACTGCCCGACAAGAGCTACAGTAGCAACGTGCTATTACAAGCACAATTAACCACAAAGGGCGATCATCGGACAGCACAAGCTAGTTGCATTCTCAATAACTCGGTGAGCCTACTGAAGCAGCTCTTTCAAATGAATAATTTTGGCAATCTCTTAACTGGAACAAATGTGAGAAAGCATAAAGGTGGAATGAGACTGTCAAAAGTGTAATTCATCATGCTCAAAGAGGAAGGTCTGTATCAAGGTGAATTTTTTTGCAGAAGTTTGACAGGAAAGGCCCCCTTCTGATAGTAGTTCTATGCTAATGCCTGTATTTCAAATTCAAGACATATATTCATATGCAACAGATGTGTTGATTAATGTTAAATATACAAGTTGTCGTTTCTTCTTGTTCAAAACAGAAAACCCAATAAACCCACACAAAGAAATAACTTTGTCTACGAGACATGTACATACGTGAGATAATGAACATGAGTATGATTAAAAACAAAAACAAAATCCACATGTGTGTAAAGAAATATCTTGATCAAAATGAGCAATATCTAATTTCATCAAGGAGATTTCTCTATAGGCAAACAAGTCCATCTATGCTGCTCCATATCTGTTAAGCCACAAGACCTCAAGTAGAAATGACATCAGAAAATAAACGCATAAACACATGTGATGAAATTAAAGGAAAAAACACAATGAGGTCAGGGCTCCTGGACTGAAATTAGGAGAGACACACTGACTGTGGAGATTAAACATCCTACCAGCTAGAAGCTGCTACTGGCATGTTCATATACAAGATCTGTACAGGAATCAGGAATCAGAAGCATGGACTGGTGTTCTTGACCAGTGCGACTCTTCCGTCTGACAAATAACAGAAAAGGCATTAAACATGGTAAAGAAATGGCAGATGAAAACAGTACATACTGAACCACTGTTATCGGTGAGTGGGGATGACACATCAACCCCTCCATTGTTCAGTCTGGCTTCAGTGGATCCTAGGATGCTATGTTCTTGAATGCTCTCTAAGGACAGTCTTTCTCCATCGTCCTCCTGATGGATGAACAAACACACAGCAAACAGTTCATATTGTACACTGCTGTACTTAAAAAAACATCGCTATCTTATTTTATAAGGCTCTCCTTAACTGAACAAACTTTTAGATCACCAACCTATTTCGTGCTGTCTGCAATCTCAGCAATCCTGTCTTTTCCACAAATTGTCAAACACTTTGGTTCGCAATCCAAGATCGATGAGGTTCATGAACCTTGCTGAATCTGGATTTAAGGTTAAAAAAAGGATCACTCAAGCTGTCAGGGTTCTTGTAAAGGGATGCAACCCTATGAAAACTCTCCCAACATGGAGATTAATTTGTGATAACATTCCAGTGCTGGAAATTAGTATGCAGTTTATTTTACCTACATTTCCATTCTCAACTCTTCAGTGAATGTTTTCATTTCATACAGCCAAAATATTCAAGATCACAATATTTTGGAAATAAAAATGAAATGTTGGCAAAGAAGATGCTAAAATGGACTTCTCAACCTATTCAAAAACAGCTCGAAGTTCAGTAGGCCTCACACTGTATCTGTTGAGAACCAGCAAGCAGCACTGGAGGTTGCATTCCCTCCTTGTGAAGAGATGGTTCAAACTTCCATCAGGTATCAGTTCTCAGTTCATCTGAACTCTGTGTATTATTCTATGGATCGTGGGTTTCAGTAAAGAGAGAAGCTTCAATTCATCTCTAATTTGTGATCTACATTTGCAAATGAATAGTTCGTTCAATTAAGAATGGTCTACATGAATATAGATGTCCCTGGATGACGAGAGTGCCTTCAAGTGAGATGGTACAAAATCAAAACCTACATTTCCCACTGAATGTGGATACGACCATCAAATTTACATCAATAATGATAACATCAACATAAAGGGCAAGACCAGTAACTGGCACTTTCTAGAAAGATATCTACACATTCTTCAATAACAAAAGTCATACAATCAGAAAGATACTAAAAACAGA
Organism: Conus ventricosus; assembly: GCA_018398815.1. Lineage (NCBI taxonomy): Eukaryota > Metazoa > Mollusca > Gastropoda > Neogastropoda > Conidae > Conus > Conus ventricosus. The sequence goes on along the minus strand of JAFLJL010002370.1, from coordinate 19,655 downwards.
CTGTCTCTTCCTTATCATACATTCACATGTACATACACACACAGATCTTCGTACGTATGTTAAGAATACTAAAGATAAAACTTTCCCTTGTTTTTGCTGGGGTTGTTTTTTTTAATACGTTCTGTGCTACAACCCCACTGTGCCTTAAGAAACGTTATGCTGATGATACCCAAATATGTTAATCCTTTAATTCTTATTACAAAATATCAAATATTCTTTAAAAATGTGCTGTACCTGTGAAAAACAAATCCTGTGCTTCTTTCAGAGTACTTTTTGGAAATCAACGGTCTGGAAGCGTACGACTAAATGAGATTATATGCTGATGTCCTCTCAGGACTGCATGTGAAAATAAGGAGATAACCTAAAATGTTCAGATGGTGCTGGACAACACATTCACTTAAGTGGTCACACGGTATCTGATGATGGGGAAATGACCAACTGGTGCAAGACAACACAGTTATGAAAGAAGCAAGGTTTCTGTATACAGCTGTGAAGAGACACTGTAGGTGCTTCAACATTAATAGATACAGGAACACCACACAGGTATATTGGTAATGGCAGCATAGGAAATAGCCATTTTAAGCAGTTTCAGATCATCATTGCCTCAAAATCATCTCCAGCGTATTTGCCAAATCTTAAAATATATGAAAATAGGAAAATAATAAACATAAAAGCAAAGGCTAGCATTCTGTGATACTCCAATACCACTCCTGAACTTTCTTGGTTCGGGATTTGTCCATGTTGTCTTCTTCTCCCTACTCTCTGCTGCCACGCTCTCCACCAGTTTCTTTCTACTTCTCCCTACTCTCTTCTGCCACGCTCTCCACCAGTTTCTTTCTACTTCTCCCTACTCTCTGCTGCCACGCTCTCCACCAGTTTCTTTCCACTTCTCCCTACTCTCTGCTGCCACGCTCTCCACCAGTTTCTTTCTACTTCTCCCTACTCTCTGCTGCCACGCTCTCCACCAGTTTCTTTCTACTTCTCCCTACTCTCTGCTGCCACGCTCTCCACCAGTTTCTTTCTACTTCTCCCTACTCTCTGCTGCACGCTCTCCACCAGTTTCTTTCCACTTCTCCCTACTCTCTGCTGCCACGCTCTCCACCATTTCTTTCCACTTCTCCCTACTCTCTGCTGCCACGCTCTCCACCAGTTTCTTTCCACTTCTCCCTACTCTCTGCTGCCACGCTCTCCACCAGTTTCTTTCTACTTCTCCCTACTCTCTGCTGCCACGCTCTCCACCAGTTTCTTTCTACTTCTCCCTACTCTCTGCTGCCACGCTCTCCACCAGTTTCTCTCTACTTCTCCCTACTCTCTGCTGCCACGCTCTCCCCCATTTTCTTTCTACTTCTCCCTACTCTCTGCTGCCACGCTCTCCACCAGTTTCTTTCTACTTCCCCCTACCCTCTGCTGCCACGCTCTCCACCAGTTTTTTTTTTCTACTTCTCCCTACTCTCTGCTGCCACGCTCTCCACCAGTTTCTTTCTATTTTCCCCCTACTCTCTGCGCCACGCTCTCCACCAGTTTCTTTCTACTTCTCCTACTCTCTGCTGCCACGCCCCTCCACCAGTTTTCTTTCTACTTCTCCCTACTCTCTGCTGCCACGCTCTCCACCAGTTTCTTTCCACTTCTCCCTACTCTCTGCTCCCACGCTCTCCACCAGTTTCTTTTACTTCCCCCTACTCTCTGCTGCCACGCTCTTCCACCAGTTTCTTTCTACTTCCCCCTACCATTCAGCTTCTACGTCGGGAAAAAGTTCACAGACAATTCAATATGTTGAGAAAACCCACAGACAGAGAGAGGGAGTGTCAAAAAGGAAGGACTTTTGGTGGGGGAATGGGTGAGGGAGATTAGAGGAGGGGGAAACTGGCTGTGTTATGAACAATAAATGCTGTCATGTCTAACTTTGATTTTTACACATGCATAGGATTGTAATTAATACACACATATGCACACACATATGTGCGAAAATCACAGCACATAAAAAAAAAAAAATCGTTATGAAAAAAAAATTTGGTTTTTAAGTTTCAGAATATCTGGCTGATTTTTCAGCTTTTGAAAAAATAGTAAATGCTTGTCTTAGAAATATGTCATTTTTCTTCAATCTCATGAGCAGTCCACAGCCCCACAATCTAACAGATTACAATCCCCGACACTAACTAACTTGAATTACTTTGCTTCACACCACTAAACCCCCTTCTCACTTGGCTGCTAAAAAAACTGCCCGCAGTTTTTGGAAGGTCTCCAATAACCTTGTTTCATGAAAAAAAACCCTCCATGATTTCACTGGTGTAGCCTAACTAAACAACTCCTCTATATTTCGATGATAAAATGAGACAAACTACAATTTTTGTCCAAATAATTTCACCTCTTCTTGTCCATTCACTTCCCCCCCCCCCCCCCCCCCCCTTTTTTTTTTTGATTAAGTATGAGGTGGTAATGGTGATCTGAAAGCTGTGGTAAAAATGTTTGTTTGTGACAGTGGTGACTGTGGTGGTGTGGAGAAGAGATCACGGTCACACCTGGCTCAGTAGAACAGCAGTAAGTTGTGGCATTCAAATAAATATTTTTAGTCAGTGTTCGTTTATAATGTGAACACAACTAGGCTTTTTATGCACTGAAAATATAAAACAACAGTTGGCACAAATAAATGATGTATAATAAAAGTGATAATAAGACACAAACAAACACAAATCATACAAGAAAAAACATCCGCAATGATAATGAAGAAATAATCTAATAGTTTCCACTGTATAAACTAAACTCTTTGTATTAACTTTTCAACAAAGTCTCCTTTCCCATAAAACCTTGTTTTTCCATAACAATTTTGCCTTTCTATTTACTACATTTACAATTTCAACAAAGACTCCCCTTCCTATAAGTCTTGTATTTACAATTTCAACAAAGACTCCCTTCCCATAAAGTCTTGTATTTACAATTTCAACAAAGACTCCCTTCCTATAAAGTCTTGTACAATTTCAGCAAAGACTCCCTTCCTATAAAGTCTTGTGTTTACAATTTCAACAAAGACTCCCTTCCTATAAAGTCTTGTATTTACAATTTCAACAAAGACTCCCTTCCTGTAAAGTCTTGTATTTACAATTTCAACAAAGACTCCCTTCCTATAAAGTCTTGTATTTACAATTTCAACAAAGACTCCCTTCCTATAAAGCCTTGTATTTACAATTTCAGCAAAGACTCCCTTCCTATCAAGTCTTGTATTTACAATTTCAGCAAAGACTCCCTTCCTATCAAGTCTTGTATTTACAATTTCAGCAAAGACTCCTTCCTATAAAGTCTTGTATTTATAATTTCAGCAAAGACTCCCTTCCTATCAAGTCTTGTATTTACAATTTCAGCAAAGACTCCCTTCCTATAAAGTCTTGTTTTCCTGGAACATTTTCGTCTTTACTTACATTCACCTTCCCAAACACACTACCTCCCTCTCTGACCTCTCTAGTGTTTACAAAACATAATTGTTATAAGAAGAGAATGTAAATATCTATGTTCAAGACCACCCATCTTATTTTGCATGAAAACCCCCTTTTCACATAAAATCACGTCCTTCTCATGCCAGTTTTGGCCAAAATTAACACCTTTTCCAAACAAAATTAACACGTCAAAACTGCCAAAAATCGACGTAATCATTACTTTTAAAAATGGGGGGTTTCCGTGCAAATAAGATGGGTGATCGTGAACATAGATATTTACATTCTCTCCAGGGGCATAAAAAATCTAATGGTTTAGCAAAAATAAGTTTAGCAAAAATAAATACTATTTTTTGTTAACTCACTGTGTTTGGTGGGACAACTTGCAGCTCTTCACGAACAAACAATCTTTTAGGGCAGGCTTTTAGAAGAGAGAGTTCTCTTAAATAATATACAGGAGGGGTTGTTTTCATAATTCTTTCAACTTCATATATGTCTACGCTCCATTAGGTCTGTGGCTCTATTCTAACATCGCCCTCTGCCTCTCCAGGAGCATAACAGTATCTTACTTTTAGTCCAAACGGCAAGAGTTTTTTGAGTCCCCTGCACATCTTCAGTAATGCTAATTTTTTTAATTTGATCGCGTTTACTGGTTTAAGGCCTGTTGCTTAAATTCTTCATTGTTCATGGCACGTAAGACTGCTGGCAATCTCCTAACCCATTCTGTGTTGCGTTCTCTATCCATAATTTCTCTGTGATATTGATTAGGTAAACAGACGTTCAGCTAGATTTTTATTAAAGTTTTACTAGGGCTTGTGACCGATGGTTGCTGGGATCCCTCTCTTAACTGTAACATGATGTTTTAAAAACAGCTGGTTTACAGAACCTTTAAACTCTTTTCCATCATCAACTTGAATCATCCTAGGATACTTTAATGGGCCTCTCATGTATATTTGTTGTAAAGCCACAGCCACAGCAGTTGAGCTTTTATCTGTTAAAGGTTCAGTGTCTTTGTATCTTGAAGCCATGTCAACAACTGTTTAAAGCATACTTAAACTTTTTCTTCTAACTTGTCATGTGGAAGATACAGCAAGTCCATCTGGTGGGTGTCATTGGAACTGAATTAACAAATCTAGGCCTTATTATTCTTTTTGGGGCAGGCAGATATATTTGCCAAATTGCCTGTTTTGAAAGCCAGTCTTTCGCATCTGATTCAGACACTCTAGCAGCTTTACTCATTTTTCAATAGCAGTCTTTCCTTTCCAATACCTTAGGAAATAGTATATTTTGTACTTCGTATTGTTCATATTTTAAATGCATTTTATTTTACACAAGAAAGTGAGCGACAAGATAGACTGAGGCCATGCCAATCTACAATAAAGCCTATCTCTGCAGTCTTCTGTTCCTCAGATGACTCATAAAAGTCAGAAAGTTCTGGCGGTGGCGATGTTAGAAACTTCTTTCCTGTCACTAAGTAATACTCATTCATTGCGTCATCAACGTCTGTAAATGTGTGCTCTGCATGGCCCTGTTCTCTTAACTTTTTATTAATAAAGTCTAAGTGAGCAATTCGCCTTTTCTCATAAGCGTCTCTTGCCTTGGCTAAATCTTTTATTGCCTTATTATGACGTTCTCTCTCTTCATCGACCTCAATTTACTAAACATATAATTGCTTCCAGAGAAGGCCAAAGCGTTAACAATAGCTCCTCCCACCATTAGAACCAATCCAGACATCTTTTATAAATCAATATTTTCTAGATTATCTTCTATGTATTAATATTTTCTGGGATAATCCCCTGCGTAACAAGAAAGTCTTTTGACGCAATCCCTGCAGTAATTACAACTATAACCTAACAACGTCCTCAATGTCTAACCTTCCCAGGTCAGCCGGCCTCATTTTAAACATGTTTTTTGCTAACACACTATAGCCTATACTAAGGCCGCTCATTACAGCAGAGTGGTAAATCGTATTGATAATCTTTTTTCACTCATCTTTTTATTAACTAAAAAATAATTAAAATAATCATAATACGAAAGACTGTTCTATGTGCTTTTTAATCAGATGATTTTGTTGTTAAAGCTAAAAATAAAGTGCAACTAGTTTTGGCGAATCTTCTATCTTTCCCATGTTGGGTAGTTTTATTCCTAACAAACATTTGCAAGGGTTGAATAAACTATAACACCAACAATAGGCACTGCATAATTAACCAGCGTTAAACTCATGGTTTTAAAAGTATTATATTATTTTTTTTTGTTTTAAAAATGGATTGTGACGAACTATTAAAGTGTGAGGAGCAAGCAGACTACTCCGTAGGCTACTCAGCAGACCACTGCCATAAAGAAAGATTATACTCTCTAGCTGCGTGTGAAAAACTAAACAGTATTTAGGCACTGAACTAAGTGTTGAACAAATCCAACAACTGTCTACTTCAGACGTTGAAAGTACTACGCTAGGTACGAAGCACAGCTAGGGTCAAAAATGGTTAGATCGGTGGGGCAGACAATGATTAGTTTATATGCTAAGTTAGTAAGTAAGATGGCGCCGGTTGATTCAGAAGAAATTTAAAATATGACTTATCACAAGATCCAGTTTTAAACAAGTCCCTAGAAACTCTTGCATGTGACATGTATTACAGATTTGGAACATTTTATGCCCATTCATCATGGATTAATTACTTTTAATCATATTAATTTGATCTATATTAAATTTATCACAATAAAAAAATGAGCGAGAAGACGCCGCAGGACAGTCCGCAGGAGCAGAATGTACCACAGTGAGCCCACAAGTGAATGTACCACAGGTGGTAATGTTTCTAAGACTAAAAATCCTGGACGCTGTTGCGGCTGGTCATAGACTAGTTGAATGGCACAGACTGAGAAAAGCAAACCAATCAGCAAAACAAAAATTGTTAGATAGTAATACAACATCACCGCCGCCAACAACAACACAATTAACGACAACACAATCACAATCAAACGATAAGATGTATCATTATGTATTGGGAGCTGCTGTTGTTGCTGGGGGTGGTTTTTTGCATCAAATTACCTAACACATACCTAACAACAAAGTCACAAGCCCCCACAGTAAAAGAAGAAGAACCAGCTTCTGCAAAAAAGGCAACCTCCTGCTGTAGACCCATTTTCTATGGAATAGTTTTAATGAACTAGATAAAGTACAAGTTAATGAACTAGATAAGTACAAGTTAAGTCAGTTATAGAAAGTACTTTTTAAGTTAAGTGCAAGTAAATTACAAGTTGTGCAAAAAAATTAGTTCTAGTTTTAAGTACTAGTTAGGTTCTTGTTAAGTTCTTAAGTTAAGTTCTTGTTAAGTTCTTAAGTAAGTACTAGCTAGGTTCTTAAGTTAAGTACAAGCCAAGTCAGTCAAGTTAATCTTTTAAGTTCTCCAATGCCCTACAGCGTATGAAAAACTCGGGATTGACGTAAGTTCTCTTGTTATTGTTAGAGACTAGTGATTTCTTGTTAACAGCAAGTTGTGTTTACTTGATGAAGAGTAGAGCACAGATTAACATTTGTGTGATAAAATACTTTGTTTTCAAAGAGAGCTTGCTTGTAGTTATCGTGAGTTATATTTTTTTGACAACTTCTTTACTTACTTATGCCCTTAGCTTTTTTCATTACAGAAGTCTGGCTAGCAACGCTATACATCTTTGACCTCAAACCAACATATTCTTTGATAACTGTCCCATTAAGTTCATCCTTCATCTTCCAATCACTTTCTTGTTTACAGTGAATGTAAAGGACTGTCTTTAGGATAGTCGCATGTGTCGTACCACCCATCAGTTTCCTTTAGCTACCCCAGTTCTAAATCCTTATAGAAGTCTTCAGTGGGGACGTCTAGAATAAAAGACTCAGTGTCTGTGTAAAGGACTCTTGCTTCTGGGTACAGTGGTTTAAAGTAGTCATACAGAAATTCTAGCATCAATAACTTCGACAACTCTAATACAGTAAAGCCGATAAACACCGGCTTGTCCAACTTAACACTTTTTTCTTCATCATAATTCCAACCAGGCTGTCGTTAAATCTTCTAAAGTCTTGATAGTTGGGTTTAGAGCCAACTTAATTGCTTGGTTTTCTTTTGTAAACTAATTCACATCTTTACGTTTGTGTGGATTTTCCATAGTTTTGCCAAAACAGCTGTTGTTCATCAGTTTAAAGAAGTCTTTTTCTGAAGCATACAGTGGCTTGGGTTCTAAGATCAGTATTCTTCTGATGTATGGCCTCATAAAGGGCTCTTGATCACAGATAATTATTCTGTGAACAGCTCTTAGTTCAGTCCGTTTTTTTTAAGTAAAACTGTAGGAGTCTGTAATGGCACACATATTTAGTTTTATGTCTAAGATTAAGCACAAGTTTAGGAGGTTCGATGGGACTCATCTTTAATCTTTCTGCGGCTAGGGGGTATCGTTGTGGAGATCGTGTAATTCTTTAGGATATTCTAAGTCTACTTCCAAATTAAACCCTATTGGATTATCAGGCGGAAGCTCTGACAACATACCTAACACAGTATGACATCATGAGGTCCTTTTATCATTTTAAAGTTTCTCGTGGAAGCGGTTGACTCATGGCCATCCATACAGATTGTTGGCGTCTAAGTACATTAGATAGTTGGATGGTTTAGTGGGATCATAGTCGTCTAAATACTTGTTGTTGGCTTGCAGTAAGGATGTGAGGCCATGCTAATACCCCCCCCCCCTCAGGCCGTCTTCAATCATCTGAAGTGTGGGTAGATCAGAAATTAAGTCAATCTGAATGTTTGTAGACTTTAAGAAAGCATCCCAAGAAAGGCCTGGAGCAGAGATGTAATGTGATGAGTCTAAGCTGTAATGTTCCATGCATGTAGATCTGTAATTCTGAAAGACGTCTGCCAATAACACACGTCAGCCAATAAATATTGATCGTGATAGTTGCCCATTGTTTGACAGTGTATTCTGTCCAGCCTTTTGAGCGTATTCATAGTCAGCATCAGTTATGTCTTTGCCTCTAAGACTAGAAAAGAAAGCGCCTTTAGGAGGAAGCGAGTCTCATCAACACTTTCCCACGAGTTCATGTATCATAAGGATAGACACCTTTTACGCACTAAAGATGGTTGAAATATTGTTTAGTGTTGGATAGTCTTGTAGCGATCTGCTAATTTATCTAAACTCCCATCACATGTTGGGCAGAGTCATAAAAGGTAACAATCAAGAGTAAAAGTCATGTACTTTTCTGAAGACTGTGCAATGCAGTAACCCTCTTATATTCAGAAGTCACTGCTTGCATGATTAAAATGAGAATCGTAGCCTCGTAAGTTATGAAAGAAGATAGGCAGTTTCCATTTTTTAGGGTCAACCTTAAGCTGAAGATTACAATTGTTGTGCGCGGCCCCTCTAAACTTTCCAGTAATGTGATCGTGGTCTCTTACTGTCACGTCTTTACTGTTAGGTGTTAGCTCTAAGCCGCAAATCCAGCAGTGTGTAGATGAGTCATAACGTTCTTGGTCTTCAGAAGTCATAACAATGTCTGAAAGGTTCAGTTCATTAGATAACTGATTACGAAGTTGTTTCATCTGCTCTAAAAATCTACTGCTGCGTTGGGTCCTCTGTAAATCTCTGGTGTGTGTGTGCCCCATCTGACCTAACAACATAAACGCATAAGAACAGATCTGTGGTGGGTTAATAAGGTTGTTTTTTGTTCTTGTTGTGGGCCGTAGTACTGTGGCAAGATTGATTCAAAGTCAGCATAAACCACGTATGGGCTCATCTGCATTTGTGTAAATTTTTAAAGCTAACTTTAGACCCTGGTTTAGGTGTGAGGAGTTCAGTTTCACAGTCTACAAAACTTTTACAATGTTTCTTATGACTGGCAGCTGCTTCTATAGTTGGGATTCTAACTAAACACCTTCTACAAAGCTCCTATCTAAAATTGTCTTTTGTAGTATAAGCCATAAGTCTGCTTATTGTTCTGATTAATACATAATGACTCTTTGTACTATCTGCAAACAGGATCAAGTCTACATGTTTGTCAAGTGGATCGCCAAAAGTAGGAGCTTTGGGAGAAATCCTTAGAGGCACTAGATTGTCTACTACAGACCATGTGTATACGTTTACAGTGATTGGTTTGTTTTGCTCTTCAAACTGAGATATACTTTCTATACCACTGGAAATGTTAGTTATCAAAGTTCAGCTCTTGCTTATATTGTTCATAATTAGATACTCTGTTTGCATGATTTTTAACAGAATATAAATGAGCTAAAACACACCACATAAAACACATGTTGTCAGAATTATGTATGTCTAAGACTGCTCGTTTTAACTCTAACTCTTTTGGAAGAGGAAGGTAATAATTGCCAACTATAGGATAGAACTTTGTTTGTCTCAATCTGATTTCAAGGACTGTTCCTTCAGACCAGCCAGAACCCCTAACTTTGCCTCCTCACTTGCATGGTTAAACTGTGTAAGCATGTAGTCAGCCCATCAGAATTAAGGTCGCGATAGCTAATAACTTCTTTCTGTTTAGTTGAAACCCAGACTTATATGTTACTATCATCAGGCGTTATATAATCAATCAGAACGGCCAACAACACTTTTACTGCGGCTCCATCTGAAGAAACTCTGGGATTTTAGAGATAGCATGTGTCACGCTTTCATGAACGTTTGTAGGGGTAATGATGTCCATGTCTACTTCACTGAACGTATTGCTTAATTGTTTGTCACTACCAAATATTTCTTCCATCGTATATAGTTTTCCATCCTCGAATTTACTTGTGGTCGTCATTTTTAAAGCCACAATATTTACGTAAATTAAAAAAAATAAATGTAAATAAAAGTAAGTAAAACGCGCTTTTATTCTTCACCCAAGCGTTTCAACACTTCAAGACACGTTAGCCTTACAATAACACCTGCTAAATTTTAGCTTTTTCTGAATCACTACAGTCAATGTTCATCACTTTGATTGCTTCGTTAAATAGTTCACTATGATCTTTTATTATATTGTTTACATCATTCTCAAAACCAAATTCACTAAAATCAATGTTTAATACTTTCATTGTTTCGTCAAATAGTTCATTACAATTCTTTAAATCAGATTCACTGAGTTCAGCAGCCATTTTAAAATCTAAAATAAATAAAAAAAATAATTGTAAATTCAGCTATTATTCATAGTCTTTTCTAATCGTAAAACCGATCTTCATTAAAGCGAATAGCTACTCCTTTAGGGCTGGTAGAAACAGTCAGATTAACATCTTCAGGAGCCATATTATCAACTAAAATGGCAAACAACTTTATAAACCGGTTGGGGCCAAGAATTCGGTATTTTACTAACGACTTCCATTACACTTTTATCGCATATTTATGCGCTCAAAAAGATCAGTAATTAATTCTTCAAACCTGCTCTTTAACTCTTCTCTATCGGCCTCCCGCTCCCAATCCAACTCGTAAAGTATATTAATAAGCTCTGTAGCTACTCGGGCTTCATTTTTTAAACCAGAATATAAACACCAATTAAAAAAATTAAGTAATCCGTTCCTCTTGTTTTGCGCAAGAATCAGAAGAGAGAAAGGGTGAATAATACAATCGATAACACGGCAGGAGAATAACACACAATCAATACTGCAGACGCTAGCCACAGAGAAGTAATAATCAATACTGCAGAAGCTAACTGCGGAGAAGATAAAAATCATCTGTAGGAGCCAAGCGTTACTTATTTTGTCAAACAAACACAGAAACGCAGCACTCGCAGAATGATGTTTACACACAGAAACTCAGCATCTTTCGATTTCATCATGTTAATGTATTCACTAAGGTTAGCACATGCGCACTGAAAAATTTTTGTCACGCTTCTTCCGGTTAACTAGTTTTCAGAAACGTTTCTTCTTCGCGTTAACTAGTTTTCAGAAAAGATTTTACAGGAAGAAGCGTGACAAAATTTTTTCAGTGCGCAGACTCGGCCGGCTGAAGAGCAGACGACAGCTCTGGGCCTGCGATCAATATCAGCTAGGCTGCCTGTAGGTCGGCAGCAAGTGAATCAGTGGCAGTGGGGGTTGCAATCAATATTAGCCGAGCCGGTGAGAGAAGTGCAGGCAGTCCTGTGGATGTTAATTGTGTTGGGTGACTAAGTCTGTAAACCATTTTTGTTAAACTTATTTTTTTCTTGTTTTTTTTTACTTATTTTGGGTTTAACTGATCATTTGTTTGTTTTTCAATGTTCTGTTTAATTGCATCAGTGTCTACCTGTCGTGAAGTAAAAGTCTTTCTCCACTCCTTTTGAAGTTCAGTTTTTTGTCGTCTATAATCCTCACCGTCAGCCATAAGCTTCTGAAATTCTTCGTCCGTAATGTTTTCATCCTGTAATGATTTGCTTATTCTTAACCTTAATGAACAAAGTTTTGCTGATGCTAGGGCTACAATGGCAGTGTGCTTTTGTAATTTAGGAGTTAATTTTTTTAAAACAGCACTTACAATCATAGACATGGTGCCTAAACCTAACCCAAGGCCCCTAATGCTAAAGAGGCTGGCGCTCCAACCCCAGTAGCTAAAAGAGCAACACTAGACCCAGCGCTTACGCTAGCTACAGCTGATGAGCCAGTAAATTACATAAGAAAGAGTATTTAAAGCTTTAGCATATTTCTTTCTGGTAACCCTATACTTATCCAAGTCACTTTCTATTTCTTTTTGAAGTTCATTATTTGCTCTAATCTAAACTGTTGAACATGCATTTTTTAATTAAGATTATTTTTTAAATTAATCTTGTACATATCTTCTTCTTATTAATTCTTCTGGCAGCACTTCATAACAGAGTAAAACGCAATAAAATCAACATACTTAATGAAAATAAAGTCGACTACTGTTAGTTTGTCTTTGTCAACCACCACAGTAACCTTGTCAGATGATACAAAGGGGGGTTATTTCATCTCCGTTTTTAGTAATTGCAATAATGAGTTTAAGAGGGGCATCTAAGTTTTCAGCCTTTATTTGTATACCTCTAATTAGCGTATGTTCTGGCAAACTAGGATCACCCTCCCTCGGAGTAATAAATAAGCGAAAAATCATCGTTATTTGCCTAGGTAGTGACAGTAGCGTTGGGGTAAATTCTAACCCGACAGTGTCATTCCCACTTCAGCTAAGGACTTCTTTCTCTGTAGCATATATTCAGAACCCTGCCTAGTTATTTCAATCTGTTTTTTTCTGTTGTGTTCCTGGGACAAGGCTACAAGAATGGGTCCTGCATATAAGGCTTTTCTAAAATTGTTTTTCTTATCAAAGTATACATTAGGGCTTCGTAGTTCAAACTTTAAATTCCAAGCAATTTCAGGAAGCAACGCCCAAGCATTCTCTCTTTAGAAGTTTGTATTCATGTTTGCCAAAATCGTTTGCCCTTAAATTTCTTATCTCTTCTAGGGTAGGATATTGCTGTCTGTTTTTGTCTTCAATTTCTGCTCGTTTGTAAACCCCATCATCTGTGTACTCAAATCCATAAACATTTTCCAGGCACTCCTATTTGATCAAACTCGGGTTGTGTCTGCTAGGTCTTTTAGCTCTACTGCAGTGCATTTAGGAGCTAGCTGCGCTTTTGATTCTAGCCCTCTAGACATTCTTTTTAATATTAAAATTATAATAAACAAACGTATTGAACTGGGGGGTCAGTCCGTAAGCATAGCTTAGCGTGCTTAGATTTTTCTAACTGCTCTTTTATTTTTTTTAGCTCATCTTTGTCCCTTATTATATAATTTTCACTTAAACATTCTTCAAAACTATCTTTGTCCTTAGTGTAAAATAATACAACCGATTTTAACTGTGATCGAAAGTCTTTTAAGACAGCATTGGGATTTTTGAGTTAAAGCCACACAGAAACTAAGGCCCACTAAAGGCTAGCTTTGACAGGGCTTTTCTTTTTTTAACAATGTCTCGTTCAGCGCCGAACAGTCATCAATAATAAACAGTGTTTCAGTTCCCTCAAATAGCCTATAGTAATGTTCTAAACAGTCCGCTTAGCTTGTCGCTAGGATCAACTAAAAATATATTCTCGTCTGTCCAAATAAACTTCCTTTCTTTGTAAGACTTGTTGTGCTTAATGGTTGTGCAGAATATAACAATGTTGCTCTTAATGAAACCTGTATATTGTTTGTAACAAATCAAGTACGAAGACAGTTTTCCCACACCCAGTAATCCCGCAGATAAGTGAGCAGTGCGGATCTTTTGGCAGAAACTTCAAACTATCCATCTGTTTTTAATAGGTTATTTCTTCTGTATTTTAATAAGCTGCGTTTTTAGCCTGTTTTCTTCAATGTTTAACTGGGCATCACAAACCATAAAAAACATGCATTTTTATTGGGCGTTTCCGTTGCTTTCTTGTGAATATTTATTTTTATACCATCTTGCCCACCCTTTCTCCACTTCCAAACAATCTGTTGTCAAATGTAGATCTAAAATCTAACCACAGCCCATATTTGGTTATTAAGTAGTCTTCGAGTCTTACATCATAAAGGCGAAGTTTTTTATCATACACAATCAACTGCAGGATCTCTTTGCCTACCTCCAGCGAACAACTTTCTTATTTCATCGAAGTGTTGGTGAGGTAAAAGTCCGCGACCCGAATACAACTGATCAGACTTGCCATTTATTGCACAGTCAACCTTTTCAATTTTTGGATTATAAAACGCTTCTGATTCTTGTAAAGGAGTTGTTCCTTCAGTAAACAAGAACAAAATTCCTTTTAAAGACTTCAAAGACTGATTTAGATGTATGTTCCAAAGAGTGTCCTCGCTTGTTTCTATTTTCTGTAATGGAGTGTATAACTCTTTCATAATAAATGTTTTTATTTTTATACTGGGTTAAGATTGTTCTGGCCAGTTCAGGGTTAGTAACAACATCAACTCAAGAGAAATGTCGCTGACTGTGTATTTAGCTAAAGGTCTTCAGACAGAACAACAGAATCGCTAGGATTATAAATATCAGTTCATAAGTAAGTTTTTCTTTTAGTGCACCTTGGTAATATGGCATATGCTTCTTTAACAGTTCAAAATCTAGAGGATGCAGAATCTGTTGCCAAATGCTTCTGCTAACTGCCTCATCTTTAACATCATTCTTTGCATCCTCCGCTTTAAGCCTGTGCTTGAGGACCGTTTGGGCTTTGTATTCCCTGATAAACTTTCTCTTTTCTTTCTTTTTTAGGTAGCCATAGTCAGAATAGAGGGCAAAAATGTCTGCTCGCTTAGTACAAAGACTTCTCTACCCTCCAGTTGATTGCCATAGTGTTTAACGATGGCCTCGCCCAAATTAGCAACAACAGTAGCATTAGGATCTGTCGATGTAATATCTATTTTGAATGTAGTTTAGCAGTGCCTGCATTATAACATCGTCAGCGCCAAGATCAGGGAATTAACTATTAAAGCTTGTCCAGGTTGAACTGTTGATGGAGTATTTACACTAATTACAGCCTGCCTTATACCTTTTACGCCATGGGGTTCCTTCTCTTTTCTGTATGGGTCGAGGTCACAACCATAGAGTTCATTTTTTATAAAACAAAAAAGAATATAAAATAAAAAATTGGATGAAGATTTTGACGCAAATTAATCCTATTGAAGAAGAAGAAGATGAAACAGAACTGGGCCCTTCACTGCAAGAAGAGCTTGAAGGAGCAGGTTCTTTACTCCCTAGACAACGTCAAGAACTATTGCGAGAAAGAATTCAATCATTCTATAGAAGCATAGGACGAGAGCTACCAGGAGTGCTTGATCCTAACGATTTTGAGGAAGATGGTGGGCATTTGTATATAAGAACTGGTGCAGGAGGTCGTGTAAAAGCTACTTCAACGCAAAACCCAAACAAGTTTTTAAAACTAAGCACATTAGGCGAAAACTCCCTATTGTTAAGGCAGAACAATTAAACCTTTTAGAGCTTAAGCCGAAGCCGTTAGTCATTTACAGAACTTGGAGCGGGGGCTGCCAACACAATCTGAAATACAAAACATACCTCTTCAAGATTTAAGTCAACAAGCAGATGATGCAATTAAAAAAACAGATGAATCAATTAGAAGAGCAGAAGAACTAATATCAGAAATTGAAACGAGTTTTAATGAGGAGACACAATTAAAAACAATGGTGATTCACCATTGCCTATGCGTGAAATCCTGGGCTTAATGCTGCTCTACGGACAATAAGGGGCGAACTAACAAACAATTAGCAAAACTTGGTGAGCTAGTAGTGAACTTCATAAGGCTTAATTTCCCTACAAATATCAGGTGTCCCTGTGCTCAGTGGTTAAAGCGCGAGTCATTAAGTAGAAAATGAGCATGTCCAGAGGGTCATGGGTTCGAATCCCAGCCATGGCTCGTCCCAAGATGGGGAAAAAAAAAAAAATAAGGGGCAGCAGAGAGACATCTGGAGTCATGAACCGGTGTGGCCCAACCCCCCTAGAGTGTCAGGAGATAAGGGCCGAAACACTTGCTGAAGGGGGGCTTCTCTTCTGAGGATCTCTCTGCTGCCACGCTCTCCACGAGTTTCTTTCTACTGATGCATGGGAAACCATTGACTTCCGGGAATAGGCCGGAGGACGTCCGGGAAAGACCGGAGGACACTGGGAAAGACCAGAACCAAGGGCTCTGTGGGCTGGCTCCCCACTTTGCCTTAAACATGTGGCTACTAAGTACAAAAGGAAAAGATGCTCCCGGATTCACCGAAAGGGGAGAAGAGAATGTGAATCCATCGGTGCTCAACCAATCACGACTGCAAATCCCAAACGGACTATGAACATGGACCAAATGGAATATCCATGTGTCTGTGGAAAGCGTTTCGCTACCACCCGTGGCATGAAGATCCACAGAACAAAGATGGATGTTGAAGACTCATCTGAATGAGCAGCAGCGCACTGCATCAGCAGATAAGACGTCGGAAGACCAAGGCCAGGATTTAAACCACAGTGCCAAGGACATCCACGCTGTTGGTTCGGATGAGGAATTTGCACAGGCCCTCGATGCCAGGCGCCTGAAATTCAACCTGCCACGAGCAAACGAAACTGAAGATTGGGAGAAACTGGATGCAAAAATCGTCCCAAAGACTCGATGCACTGATAGGGAAAAGCACCCTGGAACACAAACTAGCCACATATGGGGACATTGTGTATGCCACATGTAGAGACGCCTATGGAGTAAAACTACCCAAAGAGAAAACACCTCCAAAGAAATCCAGACGCCAAGAAAAGATGGACAAGATCAGAGTCCAAAAGAACAACCTCAAGAAGCAAATGAAGACCGCACTGCCAGCTGAAAAACAAGGCTTGGAAAAACTGTGGGAAGACCTGAAAGAAAAACACAGCGCCCTCAGCAAAGCGGAATCTGCGAGGAAGAGGAAGAGCAAAAAGAAGAAGACACAAGAGCGCTTCTTCAGAGACCCCTTCCAGTTTGCCAGAACACTGTTTGAGCAGCCAAAATCTGGGACCCTAAGTGTGGGACAAAGGAGTTCTTGAGCAACATCTGAGGAAAACATACTCTGACTCACAGAGCAAAGCACCACTCGCCATTCAAGGTCTGGTGTGGCCAACCAACCCTGAGGAACAGTTCAATGGCAAGCCTCCAACGTTGGCGGAAATCAAGAAGGTGGTCGACAAAGCCAGAGCGAAATCATCACCAGGGCCAAACGAATACCTTACCAGCTTTACAAGAAATGTCCCAAGGTGCTGGAGTGGCTCCACAGCTGCTGCGATCGCTTGAGAAACCAGAAGATCAGCGGCCAGTGGATGACGGCAGATGGTGTGTACACCCAAAGAGCAAAACTCAAGTGACATCAGCCAGTTCAGGCCAATATCACTACTGAACGTCGAAGGGAAAATCTTCTCTCTGTCATGGCAGCAAGGCTGACCAAGTACCTGATGGAAAACAAGTACTTGGATGTGTCAGTCCAGAAAGGTGGCATCCCAGGCGTGCTGGCTGTGTAGAACACGCCACAATGATCTGGGACGCAATCCAAAAAGCAAAAACAGAAAAGAGGGACCTGACGTAGTGTGGTTGATCTGGCAAACGCATATGGATCTGTGCCCCATGAGATGATACAGTTGGCTCTTGAGATGTACCATGTGCCAAAGAACATCTGCGACATGCTCAAGAAGTACTTCCAATGGCTTCTCAATGCGGTTCTCTACCAAGGAGTACACAACTGATTGGATCAACTTGGAAGTGGGCATTGCAATGGGCTGTGCAATTTCCCGATACTGTTCGTGCTGGCAATGGAACTCATCTTGAAAGCAGCAACAAACAACACGAGACAAACAGACCTTGGCGATGGATACAAGATGCCTCCTCTCAAGGCCTTCATGGATGACACTACAGTGATTTCATCCAGAGAAGACGAGACACGTCATGTGCTGGAGAGGCTGGACGACATAGTTGCCTCATCCAGAATGAAGTTCAAGCCAAAGAAAATCACGGAGTCTCTCACTGAGGAAAGGAAAAGTGGCCGAATCTGTGGTCTTCAGTGTTGCCAACCAGGCCATTCCAACAGTCACAGAAGAACCAGTCAAAAGCCTTGGAAGATGGTATGATGATACGCTGAAAGACACACAAAGAGCAAAAGAAACCAAGCAGATGCGGAAGAAGGCTGGAGACCATTGACCAGTGTGGGCTCCCTGGCAAATACAAGGTCTGGTGTCTGCAGTTCATGCTGATACCAAAGCTCCTATGGCCTCTGATGATATACGACATCTGCACCACACAGTGGAGGCATTGGAAGCCAAAATCAACAAGTTCACAAGAAATGGCTTGGTGTCCCACCCTGTCTGACTGACATCGCGCTGTACTGTCGCCAAGCAAAGCTCAAACTACCACTGAAATCCATCCTGGAGGAATACAAAGCAGGGAAGATCAGACTTCAAAGCATGCTGGAGGACTCAGGAGACAAGGTGGTAGAAGCAATCAAGCCCCAGCTAAAGACAGGCAGAAAATGGAAAGTTCAAGAGGCGATGGATTCTGCAAAAGAAAGTCTCAAGATCAGAGAAATAACAGGACACACACAGACCAACAGACAAGGACTGGGGGTGACCAAAACTGAATGGTGGTCAAAGGCCAAAGGAAAAGCCAAAAGAGACATGAGATTCAGGAGATGAGAAAGAAGAAGACCAAAAAAGACTCCAAAAAGCATCCAGCAGAGCCAGCAAGGGCAAATGGACAACGTGGGAGAATGCACTCCAAAGAAGTCTAACTTGGAATGACATTTGGCACATGGCCCCTCTCAGGATCAGCTTCATTCTCAGATCTGCATATGACCTTCTGCCCTCAAATGCAAACCTGGTGAAGTGGGGGAAAACAGACGATCCTGCATGCCCCCTCTGCCATGAAAAACAAACAGTGGAGCATGTCCTAAGCTCATGTAAAGTAGCCCTGGCTCAAGGAAGGTACACATGGAGGCACAACCAAGTGCTCAAAGAAATTGTACAAGTAGTCTGGGCTAGTACCAACACCACAAAAGGGAGAATCAGGACCCAAAAGCACCCGCAACATTCTTCACGCAGGAGGCAGCAAATCATGGCCAAGAACAACAGTGCCACTCGAACATGCAGGCAGAGTCTGCTGGATGGGCAGATGACTGGGAGTGCACTGCAGACCTCCCAGAATGGAAGAGTCACCCAGAGATCATCAGCAAGAGTGGCATGAGACCAGACATAGTAGTCCACTCTAAGTCAACCAAGCAGCTGATCATGATCGAGCTCACAGTGCCATATGAGAACAGAATGGAGGCAGCTCAAATCTACAAGACTGAAAAGTATGCTGATCTGGCAAACAGCCTGAGGAGAGAAGGACTATCAGGTCAAAGTCCTCACTGCAGAAATTGGAGCAAGGGATTTGTAGGAACGTCTGCATACAGCCTCATGAAACAGCTCTCAGTTGCAGGAAGGAAAAAACCAGAGCCCTGAAAGCAATGGCAGAAGCGGCAGAGAGGTGTTCAAGCTGGATCTGGTCAAGGAGGAACAAAAGTGAACTTCATAAGGCTTAATTTCCCTACAAATATCAGTGTCCCTGTGGCTCAGTGTTAAAGCGGAGTCATTAAGTGAAAATGAGCATGTCCAGAGGGTCATGGGTTCGAATCCCAGCCATGGCTGTCCCAGATGGGGAAAAAAAAAGGGGCAGCAGAGAGACATCTGGAGTCATGAACGGGTGTGGCCCAACCCCCTAGAGTGTCAGGAGATAAGGGCCGAAACATTGCTTGAAGGGGGCTTCTCTCTTGAAGGACTCTTTCCCGAGAG
>JAFLJL010002369.1:0-2500 GCA_018398815.1 Conus ventricosus | reverse complement strand
ATCGAGAATTGAAAGATGTGTGGGTGCGGTTTTTTTTTCTTCTTAATTTCATTGACAAATTAGATAAGAGGACAAGCCTGCTGAGATTTTGACACACACACACACGCACGCGCGCACGCACGTTCGCACGCACGCACACACAGTCATGCCCCTCCCCCCACTCCTGCACTGCAAACAAACACTGACTTTGGTCTTATTCTACCCAATTCGAAAATGACCACGGTCATTTGTTTCAAATTGCAATACACTGTCTTTTCGTTTTTTACAATCCACTATTTTAACAACACGGAAGAATGTGCATATCAGTGTCGCAGACCGTTATCAGAAATGAGAGCATGAGAAAAAGAAAAGAAAGCTCAAACAAGATAAGGTAAAGTAGATGAAGTTTACAGCCAGAAAATCCTTTTCCAGTACGCCGGAACAGAAATATTGTTATTACAGTTCAAAACGATGTGTTCTCTATCCCAAATTTACCAGTGGTGAGATTCAAAAGGATGTTTTTACCAAAATGTTTTCTTTTATTTTCGTTTGGTTTGTTTGATGTGTGTGTGTGTTTCTGTCGCCTTCAGACTGCGAGTCTCTGGTGTCTACAAAGGCATTGAAAAAGATGCAATTCATCGCACGAACTGCTAGTTTACATCGCATATGGAACATAACTGGAAATCAGTGCAAAGATGGCATAATGCTGACACACTTCGATTCTCTCATATTCTCGAAGCATTCTTTAGAAATTGTGTATTTTAGTTGTCGTAGGTCATAACCTTTCAGTGGAAGGTCGGCTTTAGTGCAATAACCAAGATGAGAAATGGTGAGGAGTCTGGTCATGCAGTCATTGCTTTGAACAGTATGTGATGATTGATGGATGCCATTGTGTCCGCTCGAGAAAAAGCTTTGCGAAAGGGGTAATTGACTTCTTGTTGCGCTGAAATGATCGGAAAGTGGAAGAGTCGTTGTGAAAACGTGATGTGATGTGATGTGTGTGTGTGTGTGTGTGTGTGTGTGTGTGTGTGTGTGTGTGTGTGTGTGTGTGTGTGTGTGTGTGAGTGTGTGTGTGTGTGTGTGGTGGGTGTGATGTGGGTGTGGGTGTGTGTGGGTGTGCCAGTATGTGACTGTGTAAAGCGTGATTGCGTGTGCGCGTGTGATGTGGTGTGTCTGTGTGTTATAAGGGATGTGGGAGAGAGGGAGAGAGAAGAGAGTGAATGACAGAGATGGAGGGAGGAGATGAGAGTGGAGAGAGAGATGAGCGTAGAGACGACAGACAGACAGACTGACAGACAGAGACAGAGAGAGAGAAAGAGTGATGCGAGTGATGACAAGAGGATGGAGAGAGAGGGAGGAGAGAAAGAGAGTGAATGAAGAGAGAGAGAGAGAGAGAGACAGAGCAGAGACAAAGACTGAGACGACAGAGAAGAGAGAAGAGGAGAGGCGAGAGAGAGCAGACAGCAGACAGACAGACAGAGAGAGAAAGAGAGGAGAGAGGTGAATGGGATGGGTAGGGGGACGGACAAAGAAGAGGATGCATCAATTTCTACTTTATTTCCGTCTTTCGACTTCCACCCCACTCCGCCTCCCCCCCCCCCCTTTCTCCTCTCTCTCTCTTCCTCTCTCTCCTCTACTCTCTCTCTCTCTCTCTCTCTCTCTCTCTCTCCTCTCTCTCTCTCTCTCTCTCTCTCTCTCTCTCCTCTCTCTCTCTCTCCAGAGATGCAGAAGGGAAGACAGGCAGAAGGGATTTGACCTGACAAAGGTGGAAGGAAGGGGAAAAAAGGGCCTGGGGTCAATGGGGGAGGTGAGGAGCTAATGGTGGTTAAGAACAAACAATGCAGAGAGCAATGACGCCAAGGTGTGTGTGTGTGTGGTGTGTGGTGTGTGTGAGTTGGGTGTGTGTGTGCGTGTGCGTGTATGTGCGTGTAGTGTGTTCGCGCACGCATGGGTGGCTGTTTGTGGTGTGATGTGTGATGGTGTGTGATGTGATGGTGTTGTGCTGTGTGTGTGTGTGTGTGTGTGTGTGTGGTGTGTTAGTGCGTGGCAGGTAGTGTGGGGAGGGGTGTGTGTGTTGCTGGTGAGTGTGATGTGTCTAAAGTCATAGTGTTGCGCGTGAAAGTGTGACGTTGAAAGAAGAGAATGGGGGTGATAGTTATTTGTGAAAACAGGTGAATGCCCATGGACAGTAATTGTAGACATGTTGGGGAAAGGGTTGAGATGAGTAAGGGAGGTGGTGGTGCATGCCTGGAGATGTGATCAGGCCAAAAACAAGTCAGTGAACGGAAGCAAAACAAAGAAATGAGGTAAATTAATTTAACAGACAGCGAGGATTAAAGGTTAAAGGATGGATGAGTAAATTGACCACCAGATGATCAAGACAAAATCATATAATCGATTAGATTAAAACGAATAAGATGGAAACAATGAACAGATTAAAGTAAATGGAGTAAACACGGCTCAAATACAGAATAGAGATAGCATGAATAGATAATGATCGGAAAAATGAAACTTTTTTTTA
>JAFLJL010002368.1:0-25580 GCA_018398815.1 Conus ventricosus | reverse complement strand
ACTGGGGCAGGTGCCGGGTTTATTCCACTGGCCCTGGTTGACGTGGGATATTTATGAAAGGAAGGTAAGTACAGCCCTGTCATGTAATCTCAGACCGAAATGGAAATCCGTATCATCATCTTAATCATCCTCATTCTCACGATCAGCAAAAAAAAAAATGTCTCAAATTCTGTGGCCCTCATGCCCTGCTCTCATGGTGACCTCAATTTCGATGTCTTCTCCATGTCTGTAGCCTTGTTTAGGTCCGTCGGGGTCACCGATATTGGTGAGTCCATGGGGCTGTGTTGGACAGACGTGGTGGCGTCCCTCCGGAGGGAGAGCTCAGTCATCCCGGCTCTGCCACTAAGCAATTATTGTCGTCAGTAGGGGGCTTAGTAGGTGGTGTCCTGCGTATGTTTGATCAGAACAGGTGCCACTGAACACCACCGAAGTGACTCGGCAGCAGTACAGTGTCTCCTCCGGTGGTTTCCTCTTGACAACTTGACATTGACTGTTCCCCTGTGGATTGCCGGTGCCGGGGCTGCAGCGGGGCCTACAGGGCTGTGACTGTGTGGGAAAATGAGCAGCGTGGGGGCACTGCCTCTGAGGTGGCGCAGAGGTTGGAACAGCAAAAAAAAAAAAAATTTTATAAATGGAATTTTACAACTAAAAGCAGTTTTCAGTATAGGGAATTCCTTATTGCTAAGGTATGAAACATACCAAGTAGGAGTTGGTTTGGGGCAGACAGATATATCTAACACTACTTTTAGTAGAGAATTTTTTTTGCATCCAGCTTGGAATCTGTGTGAATGAAAGTATCTACATGGGTGAACAAAGGAATCTGATTTGTGTTTGTGTATGGTATGTGAGAAAGATTGGAAAAGATTGTTAAAGAGGTTTATATTGAGTAAGTTTGCTACTGCCTGTCTGTGTGTGTAAATGTGTATGTGCATATATGCACTGATATGGGGGAAATAAGTCTGTGTGCTTTTGTAAGGCAGAAAGAAGGATAGGTGTGAGAGGTTGTGAATGTATGTGTGTGTGTGTTCAAAGGGCTGGAGACTTTTAAGATCCTGTTGATTGTGAATCATCACTTGAACAGGAACTGACAGTGAAAGCAATAGGATGCAACAACACAGACCAGTGATGTCACACACCAATGATGTCACACACCAGTAACATGAATATGTATCCCATTGGTCATGCAGGTCAGGCCTTCCAGTTTTCTGATGGCAAACTGATATGGAAGAGGGGCTCTCTCCTGAAAAAGAACAAGCATTTAGCCCTCATCAAACAAATCAGGTAAGTTGGGGAAAGAGAGGACTAGGAATGGAGGTGAGGGGATGAGTGATGGGGAGAAGAATAAAAGTTGAAGTGGGAGAGGGGTGAGCACAACTGATAGAAGAAAAAAAACAACATAAAAAATGAAATATAGGCAACAAAGAACACTTACGAAACAAGAGGAAAATAAAATAACTGAAAAAAATTAAACTAATGTTTGTGGTTCTGTTTCTGATTGAAATCACTATTTGCGATTGCATAATATTTTAGATCCAAGACCCCATAATGACACAGAGAAAATGAACTAACTTTTGATAAAAATGGGCTTTAAAAAAAAAAAAGAGAGAGAGAAAGAAAATGAAAGCAAGAAGAGAAAACATTTCCTTACTGTGTGGCACTTTATAAGGGTTTTTTTTGGTTGGTTGGTTGTTTTTTTTACATGTGTAAGCTAATAACAAGGATGGAGGAAAACTTAAGACATACATGATAAGAAATTGGATAAAACAGAAAACCAAGAAGCTTTTGATTTCCATTTAAAAAGGAAAGAAAAAAGAGACAGGGTTCCCTGAAATGAGAGGTTGATTCAAAGTGAATGGATTCAGTCATTTGTGGCAAGTTGTTCTGAGTAATATATCCGTGGTTTGGTGAAATTTAGCAGAAAGAAACAACAGTTAAACATATCTGTTTGCAAGTTCTAAAGTTCCATTATGTTTTTCCTTTTCATCCTTTTTTTCCCTTTCTTGTCCAATATTACATTTGGCATCATATACTTTACCATGTCAGACCATAGCATTCAACGGCAGTTAGCTCTGAAAGGCTGAATTTTTTTGTGGCTAATGCAGTAATACAACCATCACCCTACTTCCACCAGGGAAGAAGCAGGTGTCAACTTCCTGTTCCTCATTCTACCTCGGCCTCCTGCCTAACAAGGACAGGTTTATTGCTGTCTCGCCTATACTTCTGTTTTTGTAAAGATTGCTTGTGTGCTTGCCTTCTTTACTTGTTCTGTTGTGGCTTACGCTAAACCATTGGTACTATTGCCGCGGGAGGCTTATGGTAATTTTTATTCACACTCTACAGCATGACCGCTCGCGACTTCTCTTTTAAGTGCCATTTGTTCTCCATTCAGCCCTTACTCGCCGGTGTAGGAACACATCCACTCTTTATAGGAACACGTCCCTCCTCATCCTAATTCTCTTCCACCTGTTTGCCTTCACTCTCGCACTCCATTTCTGCAAATTCACTTCAGCGATCGAACTCTCGCCGGTCACTCAAGCCGCCATCTTTAATAGCGCCACACCGGTTGACCTCTGCGTGGTCGTCCACGTTTGTCGTACCTGGTTTAGTGGTATGGAGGTTTCCCCTCCACCTTTATTAGCCCTTATTTTCATTGGTACTAGTACAGGTTGATCGAGTTCTTACGATCTCTCGACCTTTTACTTCCTATTATCATTATTTCTAGTACAGGTCGTCGAGTTTGCCTCTTGATCCACTATTAAAGAGAAGAAACAAGCATTCCTTTCCTAAATTCTCCTCTACCTATCTCGTAAATTATATGTAGCCTTTATAGATTTTGAGAAAGCCTTTGATTCTGTAAATAGAAGTATCCTTTGGCCGATTTTGCTCAAGAATGGTGTTCATGGTAAATTGTATAAGTCTATTATCAGCATGTATGACTCTGTAAAAGCAAGAGTGAGATGTGGGGGATCTCTACAGATTATATATACTGTACATCCGGGGTAAAACAAGGAGATGTTTGCAGTCCTATTTTGTTCTCATTATTCATTAATGAATTAACATTGGAAGTTATTAATTCTGGAAGACATGGCGTGCGGTTTGTAAATGATGTCTTAGAAATATTTATTCTGCTATTAGCTGATGATGTGGTATTGTTATCCGAAACTATTGTTGGTCTGCAAACACAGCTGAACAGTCTAGAAAGAGCTGCTGTATCACTTCAATTAAGGTAAACATGACAAAAAGCAACATAATAGTCTTTAGAAAAGGAGGTTATCTTGCTGCTAGGGAAAGATGAGTTATAACGGAAATATCATGCCAGTAGTAAATGTTTAATAAATATTTGGGTATAATTCTTTTCAACACGCCTGAGCTTTACATTTGCTGTAAAGATCTTGTGAGCAAAGCTAAATACGCCTTATTGTGTATCATGAAAAGCTGACAAATTGAATAACAATTCTTTAGTCATCATCATCATTCTCTTGCCCATGATGGGCGTAGAGGAAGAGAGAGACACTCTCGAAGCCAGGCACCGCCATCCGGCCCTGTCCTCTGCCTGTCGCATCAGCGTAGGGCCATCCATCCTGGTCCATTCTTTGATGTTGTCCATCCAGCATTTGGCTTGTCGTCCCCTTCGTCTGCCACCTTCCAGCGTGCCCTGGATGACTGTTTTGGCAGTGAATTGTGGCGTATGACATGCCCGAACCACGACAGCTTCCTCTTCTTGACTGTTGCCAAGAGGGGTTCTTGGGGGCCGCAAGTGATGCTATTTGGCTCCTCACAAGGTCGTTTGTCTTCCGGTCTTGCCAAGAGATCCCGAGCAAGCGCCTGAAGCATTTAGTTTCAAACGTCTGGATCTCTTGGTGGTCTGTGCTGTCATGGTCCAGCTTTCGCAGCATACAGCAGGATGGACAGCACCTGGACTTGTACAGCTTCATCTTTGTAGGAAAGCTGATCTCCCTGCTCTCCAGATCTTGTTTAGCTTTGCCATTGCTGCTGTTGCGATCGCTAGTCTGGTCTTGATTTCTGTTGTAGAGCGACCGTCTTTGGTGAGAGTGGCGCCAAGGTATTTGAAAGCGCCCACTTCTTCAAGCTGTTGTCCGTTCATGTAGATTTCAGCATGGGTGTTGGTTGTGCTGTTGACCAGGACTTTGCTTTTTTCTGTGCTCACTTCCATTCCATATGCACCTGCCCTTTCTTCCAGTCTCTTGTCAGGTCTTGTAGTTCTTCGTTGCTGCCTCCCATCAGGTCGATGTCATCTGCGAACCTCAGATTATTGATGTTTTCCCTCCGATGGAGACAGTGAGTGGAAGTCATGGAGGGTTTCACGCATGATGTTTTCCAGGAAGAGATTGAACAGTACGGGAGATAGCAGGCAGCCTTGACGGACTCCAACTGTGGTCTTGAAGTAGTCCCCTATCTGGTTGTTGAGAGGACTGCGCTGCTGGCGGTGTTATACAGCGCCTGGATGGTTTGGAAGAGACCCTCCTCTATGCCCAAACTTTCTGAGCACCTGCCACAGACCCTTGTGCCACACCCTGTCAAACGCTTTCCTAAAGTCAATGAAGTTGTGGAACAGGTCTCTCTGATGTTGCAGATGTTTCTCCATCAGTATCCGCAGGTGAAGATCTGTTCTACTGTGCTTCTGCCTGCCCTGAATCCAGCTTGTTCTTCCGCCAGGTGTTCTTCCGCCTCTTTCTTCAGTCGATTCAAGATGACTCTGAGCATGATTTTACTGGTGTGGCTAAGAGACTATTGTTCTGTAGTTCTGGCATTGGCGTAGATTTCCCTTTTTGGGCAGGGGATGATGAGTGATTGAGTCCATTCTGTGGGCCACTGTTTGTCTCCCAGATCTTCTGACAAATCGGTAGAGTGACCAATTCCTTCCCTCCATGTTGAGCAGCTCTGCTGGAATATTATCTGCTCCAGGTGATTTCCTTGCCGGAAGGCTGCTGATGGCTTCTTCCACTTCTTCTCTCATCACTGGTAGTGGTGAGGATTCCCTTGATGGTGTTGAGTCCCCCTCAAACAGACTGTCGTCTGGCTGTATAGGGTAGTTGTAAAGTTCTTGGCAGTACTGTGTCCCATCTGTTTCAAAACAGCGGAGCTTTCTGTCAGCAGCTCGCCTGAGGTATCCTCGATGACTGACGATCTGTTTTGCTGCGTCTTGGTGAGGTTTTTCAGTGTGGCGAAGGCATGTTTGCTGTTTCCCTTTTTCATGCCTTTCTCGATGTTCTCGCACTGATTGTTCTTTGGCTTCAATCATTTCCTTCTTTACAAGGTTGTTGGTTTTTTCGATACTGTGCGGCTTGTTCAGGGCTGGAATTTTTCGTATTCTTCAGTGATCTTCTTTTGTCGCAGAGGTCAAGGATGTCGTTTGAGATCCATGCTTGGTGTTTCTTCCTCTGGCGTTCAGTCAGGTCAGACAAATGGTCTGCTACTGTAAAGCTGTAGCCCAGTACTACCTGTCGCAGTAGGAGACTTGGAGAGGGGATTGGCGCCACCAAGGATTAACCTAAGCCCACAGAAAAGTCATGAGAGATACAACCATAGCCAGCAACATACCGGATCGGCCGGGCCCGGGTTACCAACGACCGCGCTTCCCACTGACAAGCACCAGGGTGGAAGTGAAAAGTCAGCTACTGGGGCAAAGACATCATACAAGCTGCCAACTGAGAAAATTACCATTGGAACCTGGAATGTTCGTACACTCCATCAGTGCGGCAAAGTAAAAGAACTAGAGCACGAGCTGAGACGTTACCAATGGGACATTGTGGGAATGTCGGAAGTAAGATGGACAGGCTTTGGAGAAGCAATCACAGAGGAAGGTCACAAGATGTGGTACAGTGGTGAAGAGTCACTACATGAAAAAGGCGTAGCTTTCATCGTACGCAAAGAAATCACTGGATGCATCATGAGCTGCACACCTGTTAACAGCAGAATCATCAGCATTCGTGTGTCAGCCAAACCAAAGAACATCAACATCATACAGGTGTATGCTCCAACTACCAGCCACGAAGATCAGGCGGTGGAAGAATTCTACGAGAAAGTAGAAGACACCATCAGAAAAGCCCCCAGAAA
Source organism: Conus ventricosus (assembly GCA_018398815.1). Classification (NCBI taxonomy): domain Eukaryota; kingdom Metazoa; phylum Mollusca; class Gastropoda; order Neogastropoda; family Conidae; genus Conus; species Conus ventricosus. Next base: position 19,502 of record JAFLJL010002368.1, on the reverse strand, counting down.
GACATCATCATAGTTCAGGGGGACTCAACAACGCCAAAATCCCCAGATGCCTACAAAGACTGGCTGGAACAGTGGGTCAATACGGCACAGGGGAAACTAACGACAGGGGACTTCGCCTTCTGGAGTTGCCTGCACCCAACGGCTCACCATTGCCAACACCCTTTACCCCCACAAACTGTCAAGAAGAACAACCTGCATGCGCCGAATGGAATGACTCACAACCAGATCGACTTTGTCCCTCACTCCGCGGCGCTTCAAATCAAGCATCAATAAAGCAAAGACGAGGACATACCCCGGAGCTGATATAGGCAGCGACCACGATCTCGTGCTGCTCACAATGAAGATCAAATTGAAGAAAAAGTACCAAGCTGCGCAGCCATGCATCAAGTTTGACCTGGAGAAGTTAAAAGACCCAGAGATAGAAGAGGCATTCCAGGCACAGCTCGGGGGGGCGGTTCGCGGCACTCAACCTCCTGGACAATGACATCAACGACTCACAAACAGCTTCAATGAGGCAGTCTGCGAAACAGCAGAGGAGGTACTTGGCGACAGAGGAAGAAACACCAAGCATGGATTCTTTAGTTCTATTCTAAAATTGTTTTGATTCTCAAATCCAACCATTGTGCAATATGGTGCTGAACTGTGGGTATTAGCAGCTCTGCTTATGAGGTGGAGAAGCTACATTTATACGCACTGAAGAAGTTTTTTGGAGTATCTATATATACGCCTAATGATTTAGTCTACGGGGAGACAAATAGGTAATCCTATATATTTAGTTTCTATAGTCAGTTCCATTCGTATTGGTTAAAGTTAACAAGAAAGCAGCCACATAGATTACCCCATAGAGCTTACAATATGTTAGTTGAGTTTGATGCCAAAGGCAAGACAAATTGGCTTCGAAGTAAGATTAAAATTGTATGAATATGGATTTGGATTGTGTGGGAAAGTCAGGGTGTTGGGGACATATGTGGCTTTATCCGCGAATTTCGTCAGAGATTAATAGATTGTCGATGGCAAAACTGGCATTCTCATGTTTCAGAAGTGACAGATATGATATCTATCGTTGTGTTAAACGCAGAGCATAGATTGCCATTGTATTTGTATATAAACTTAGACAAGCATTTGAGATACATCTTAACAAAATTTAGATTTGGTATCACAGAAATAAATAGTCATTTAATCGTTATAGAGAACTCAGTGATGATCATCTCCTTTGCCCATTATGTCACAAGGCTTTTGATAATGAAGTTCATTTTGTGTATTTTCGTGCCATGAACTTATTGTATTAGGCAAGAGTTTATTCCAGAAAAATACTATAGAAAACCATGTATCTCAAGCTGATTATGCTAATGACTATCAAAAAATGAAACACCTGTAAAGCATTTTGCTCTGTTTTTATGATTCGAAAATTTCTTACAGCCTAGGTTCTTTTTTTATCGTTAAATGCTTGAATTTCGTTTAACATGGTTACATATATTTGTTTAAGTGTATAACAATAAGCAGTGTAAGCGTTGATGCATCGCAGCTTACAACTTGTAGCAATGTGAACGTTGTGAACTTGTTTTTTGTTTGTTTTACTTGTAGCATTGATATTAGAATATTATCTCAATTATTGTACCCCCTTCTGAGGGCTATGGCCTAACAGAATAAAGATCTGAGCCTCGCTTCTCATATATCTGCGGCGCATTAGTTTATTTTACTCTCGCGCTCCATTGCTTGTCACTTTCGGCGATCGAACCCTCACCGGTCAATCGATCCACCATCTTGATTGTTCCACGCTGGTCGGCGTTTCCGCCATAATTGCCTCACCGCATGGTGTCCACCTTCGGTTGCACCTGTTTGGCAGTATGGAGGTTTCCCGGTTTATTAGTACCTTATTTATCATTATTACAAGGTAGATCGGGTGTCTTTACAATCTCTTGATGTACCCTACTTGTGCACATTTATTAGTGCCTTACTTATCATGATTACAAGGTATATCAAGTTTCTTTACGATCTCTGGATCTACCGACTTGTCTCCACTTGTGGTCGTGTGTTTCCATGTTTGCTTTGCCACCGTAGCCCATCATGGTGAAGGGCACCGACAGGTCGAGCCACTAGCCCATCATGGTGAAGGGCACCGACGGGTCGAGCCACTTCGCTGTTCAGAAGTCGCTCCTTCCCCCTGAGGACCCGCGTGCCGATTCCTTGGAGCAATCCGTTCTTGGTACTGAAGCAACACAAACTTCGTATAATAAAGTTTCATTTGTTTAATGAACAACTGTCTGCTTTGCAGCCCATGGGGTCAACTCAACTGAATATTTACAACCACTTCCGGGTCAAAATAATATATCAAACTAAAACCGAAACTCCACCAAAATACTATGTGAACGCCCAAAGCATAAGACGTTATAACAATAAGAATGCTACAAGGCTCCCCCCAGAACGTCGCAATGCTTTAAGAAAAGAAAAGAAAAGCAAAATCCCAGTTATCAGGAATGTCCCCAAAATAACTTCAGGATGCCAAAAGCAAAATAGGATTATCATTTTCAGGTAAGTGGATCAGTCATTACAAAACCGACTCAGTTTATAGACTGTTCGATATCTCGTCGGTTTCTGCACCATCTACCAGAACGCTTTGTAACGATTGGTTCATAAGTGTCAGATTGCAAAGGATACTGGTCTTGCTGAACCTTGGCTGGAACACTTGCAGTGTCAGATGTGTCTTTGGCACCAGCTGGTTGGACAGGAGCATCACACTTAGAACGTGACTGTGGGTCTTCAGCGGAGGTCTTGATGCAACTGGTGTCGAAGGCAGGACTTCTGAATGCGATGATAGGCGGGTTTGAGTCTGTCAATGGAAATTCGAGCTGATTTTCCATTTTTCAAAATGTCAAAGTATTTGTCCGAGCGTGCAAGAACACGAAATGGTCCATCATAGGCCTTACCAAAGGCCCTCTGTGAGAGTCAACGCGAACGTACACTTGGTCAGCAAACTGTAAATTGCGGGCACGTACGTAGTCGGCGAACCATGATGTCCAGGAGGCGGAGGAGCCAGCTTCTGTAAGTTCTCTTGGAGTTCCTGGACAAAAGCGCTGGTAGGAATCAGCTTATCTGCAGATGGGAAGGAGAAAATCACCAGGTACTCTGAGATTTGTGCCATAGGTGAAAAGAGCTGGAGCCGCATCCAGATCTTTTTTCCATGTTGTCCGATAACCTAGTAACACCACAGGTAATTCATCCATCAGCGTTATCCATTCGGGCGAGACTTGAGAGCGGCTTTCAGACTGCGGTGAAATCGTTCTACCATACCATTGGCCTGGGGGTGATAAGCAGTGGTGTTTCTGGGGTGAATGCCGAGTACCATGTGAAGCTCACGCCATAGCGTGCTGACAAACTGGCGGCCTTGGTCTGAGGTGATGGTGTCTGGGACTCCAAAACGTGCAATCCAAGAACGTAGCAGAGCTTTTTGCGCAGGTGACGGCCTCGGCATTGGGGAGGGGAATGACCGCATCGGCTGAATCTGTCTACAATAGTGAGCAGGTAGCTGTTGCCTTCTGAAGGGGGAGGGGTCCGACCAGGTCAACTTGTATGTCGTCGAAACGCCTGTCAGGAGGTTCAAAGGGAGACAAAGGAGCCTTGGTGTGACGTCCAATTTTGCTTGCCTGGCATGAAGGGCACAGAGCTTAATCTAGAGCGCGGGATTGGTACAATCCCCCGAAAATCTGTTCCTTCCCGCAATTATCGAGTCTTAACGCGGGCAGACTCCCGCACATTTGCAGAACTGCCCGCCCTGTTGACTGATCGTTGCGGGCGCTCGTTTGTCGTCTGCTTGAAAAACTGAAACTAGGACTGAGCAGGAGTGAACGATTTCATGATATTTCATTGGCTTTTTAGTGTAAATCAACCAATTGGCGGCGTTCATCTCCTCCTTCTCGATCACCGACGAGAAGTTGCGAGAGTTTAAGGCGCCATATTGGATATTTTCCAAAATGAAGCGTGCACCCACCCTATTCGACTTCGACTTTCGTGGAGGAAAGTGAAAAAAAAAAGATTCTCTGCCATGCGAGGGTGGAGAAGATCATGAAGAAACCGCGACTACATCCAAAAGCTCGTAGAAGCAGCCCGAAATTAGTGCCAGTGCAAGGGAACACTGGTTTCAAGACTATTTGCTGAAGAAGTGGCCCTGGATACCTAAGCTGAAGACCGGTGTGATGCGATGTGAATTGTGTTTGAAACACAAGAAAAAAACGTATTTACGTCGCCCCAAGGTGGTTGTTTAATCTAGATGATTTGATCAAGGTGTGTTGAAGTCTGTGTACAAAGGTGGAGGAGGTATGTAACGTGGGGTTGTGGGGGGGGGTGGGGGGGGGAGTGCCCCCCTTTTTTGATATGAGGGGGGGACTGCCCCCCTTTTTCAAAATCCTAGATTAAGCTCTGATGGCAGGTGCGTACCATGTTATCTCACATCCTTTTTGAGGCCTGGCCAGACGTAACGAGCGAAATGGCACGGATGATAGGATTAGATCCAGGGTTGCAAAGGTTGTGAAAAGTGTCAAAGACCGTCTTTGTCCATGAAGGTGGGACCACTGGACATGGGCGGCTGTGGAAAAATCACACAGGATTTGGAACCCCATCCAGAGAGACATCCTGCAGTTCGAGGGATCCAGGGTTAGCACGCAGGTCGTTGATCTTAGGGTCAGTGACCTGGGCCGCAGCTAGTTGTGCGAGATCTACTGCAGGAACTGTGAAGTGCAAGCGATCAGCGGCTCTGGGTCTGAAATCGCCGGTCTGTGTCTGCAACAGGGGCCCGGAGAGAGTATCAGGTACAATGTTTCTCCGACCCACTGATGTACCTGATGTCTGTAGTAAACTCAGCGATATAAGAAAGCTGTCGTTCTTGGCGTGGAGATCTGTCGTGTCACTAGTGAGAGCATGAGTCAGCGGCTTGTGATCCGTGTATACGGAGAATGTGTTGCCTTCCAAAAAGTAGCGGAAATGTTTGATGGCGCTGTGCATGGCCAGCAACTCGCGATCAAAAGTGGAGTAGCGTCGCTGATAGGTGACAGTTTCCTGGAAAAGAAAGCGATGGGGCTCCAAATGTCCTCATGTCGTTGTGACAGCTCTGCTCCGATAGCAGAAACCGATGCATCCACAGAAAGCTTCGTCTCAGCCTGAGGATCTGGGTGATGAAGCATGACAGCCGAAGCCAAAGTAGACTTGGCCTCCTGAAAAGCCGAGTGACATTCAGCTGTCCAGATGAGTTTCTTAGATTTTCCTTTTGTTGCTCAGTGAGTGGTAAAAGGCGTTTGGCGATTCCAGGCAGAAATCTGTGATAAAAATTCATCATCCCGAGAAATCGCTCAAGTGCTTCTTGTCTGCGGGCGTTGGCATATCTGCAATCGCACGAACTTTGTCTGGTAGAGGCTGAATTCCAGCTGCTGAGATCATAGTCCCAGGAAATTCAAGGATGAGTGACCAAAGATGCATTTCTTGATGTTGACAACCAGACCGTTCAGAGTCAGTAAACTGAAAACAGTGCGCAGGTCTGTCACATGCTGCTCTGGAGTTATACTTGCCACCAAGATATCATCCAGGTAAACAAAACAGCAATCAACGCCTTGCAGGATTCCATCCATGAGCCGTTGGAAAGCTTGAGCTGCATTCTTCAAGCCAAAAGGCATTTTCAAGAACTCGTAAAAGGCCAAAAGGAGTTATCACTGCAGTTTTGGGTATATCTTCTGGGCAACAGTTATCTGATTGTAACCACGCACCAAGTCAATTTGGAGAAGACTGTTTTTCCATGAAGATGTGCATTGATGGTCTTGAATGTGGGGCAGGGGATAGGTCATCTCTGGTCATGTCATTGAGCCTGCGATAGTCACCACAAGGGCGCCAGCCACCACTACTCTTCTTGACCATGTGTAAGGTGAAGACCAAGGAGAACAGGAGCGGCAAACAATACCGAGTTGTTCCATCTCATCAAATTCTGCTTTAACCGCGGTGAGTTTTTCCTGATCAAGGCGACGAGCTCGTGCATGTATTGGGGGGGCCCGTAGTTGGAATGTGATGAACAACACCGTGTTTGTTGTCCTTGCATGAAAGATGGAACTAACAGTTCAGGAAACTCCTCCACAATTGCTTCGTACCTGGAGTGGATTCTGTGTATGCGTGGAGTTTTGTGAGCAAGTGAGTTGAGCATGAATCACAAATCTGCCATCAAGGGAGACCAGTCTTCTGTTAGTGAGGTCTATTGCCAGTTGATGAGAGTGAAGAAATCTGCACCAAGAATGGGTTGAGTGACATCAGCGATCCAGACTTTTGGGTGAAGTTGGCGTCTTTGCCAAATCCTAGCAGAATGTCTCGCTTTCCATAGGTAGGGATAGCTGAACCATTGGCAGCCACGAGGCTAGGTCCACGAGATTTTTTGCGATCCTGTAGCGTCGCTGGAAAAACAGACCTTTTTCTGCCCCAGTGTCGACAAGGAAAGACCGTCCAGAAAGAAGATCAGCCACTGTAATGGTACCAGTGTTTGCTTGTGGGGGGCTCGAGTGTCTATGGTATCAGCGGCGTTTGAACTGACTGCAAAAGTCCGTGATGTTGAGCCTTCATGTCTGTTCTGGAGTTGTGGTTTCCTCTGAGTTTGTGAGATGGAGCCATAGCACAAAGGCCTACCATTCACCGTGGTCTCACAGCGCCTAGCCATGCCACCAAACCTTGAATGATATTTACACAGGGTAAATGAAGGGTGGTCATCTGTGTTTGATTCATTGTGTGCCGTTTCTTTGGTTTGAAACCTCTATTTAAGGCATTCAACTCAGCAGCAATGAATTGTGAATGTTTGTGTAAGGACACCACTGCATTTGCTGTCGTCTCTATCCCCGAGAGCAGGGCAGCTTGTTGACAAGTTGCCGCCACAGAAGCTGGTGCTGGCAAATCCACTTCGAGAATACGATCTGCCGTTTTTGCGAGAGTGTCAAGATCAACCTCAGGAGTCTGTGCTAATATACAACGAACTTCAGGAGGAAGCTGGTTAAGAAAAAGGGCACGAAACAGGGTCTGGGGTTCAGAGTTGAGTGAACGCATGTATTGAAGTAGCTCTGTAGGACGTCTATCCCCTAAACCATGCATATTCAACAGTGCAGTAGCCCATGGGGTCAACTCAACTGAATTTACAACCACTTCCGGGTCAAAATAATATATCAAACTAAAAACCGAAACTCCACCAAAAATACTATGTGAACGCACAAAGCATAAGACGTTATAACAATAAGAATGCTACAGTACGAAGAACATACGGCCGTTGAGAGGGGGTTCCGCGTAGGGACGCGCGACCATCAATTTGATACCTCCTCTAGCCGCCCGGCGGACACACGATCACTGCATCCGAAGGGCAAAGGCAAGCTGCCACCATTTCTAAATTTACTTTTACATTCCCCGCAGTCCAATGCAGGCTACCCCAAAAAGGGGAAAGCCCGCTTTAGAATTTGTACCCGAATTCGCCTTCCCCCCCCCCCCCCCCTCCCCCCAAGGTCCTGGTGGTATAGTGGGTAGTTTCCCGCCTGTCACGTGGAGCCCAAGGTTCATTTCCCCGTTGGGGAAGCTGGATTTTCCCCCCTACCCCGTCGGGAGAGCAGGCTTTCCCACCTTCCCACCTCCCCCGTTCGGGAGAGCAGGATTTCCCACCTTCTCCATTGGGGAGAGCAGGATTTCCCACCTTCCCCGTTGGGGAGAGCAGGATTTCCCACCTTCCCCGTTGGGGAAGCAGGATTTCCCACCTTCCCCTTGGGAGAGCAGGGTTTCCCACCTTCCCCGTCGAGGAGAGCGGGATTTCCCCCCCTTCCCCGTTGGGGAGAGCAGGATTTCCCACCTTACCCGTCGAGGAGAGCGGGATTTCCCACCTTACCAGTCAGGGAAGCAGGATTTCACCTTACCGGCTGGCTTGCCTTCTTCCCTTCCAACGCACGGTGAGACACACAACTCTCTCTATCATGCTGCGTCACGCGACCTTCGGTTCCCGGGAATTTTGCCGAGGCGCGGACCAGCACGGGTGACGGGATGCAAATGGAATCACCACCTGTCACTCGCCTCTATGAGACTGGTGCCCAACTAATAGCGCGCAGGCTCATGGCGCTCTCCCAACCGTGCACAAGTGCAGCCACCACTGGTGCACGAGGAGCGTCCTTACTCCAGTGTGGACTTATGCCCAGTCCCTGGAACCCCCCAAACTGGCTAAAACTCCGGATCGTCACCCGCAGGCACTGCCAAGCCGGGCCGTGTCACGGACCCCCGGCAATCGACGCACCTGGTCGATTGTCAACATTTCCCCTAGGGTTACAGGACATTGGGGAGTGGACTTATTCGACTCCTCACTTGGGCAACGTCCATGGTCCCGTTCCTCCGGTGGGAGGATCGACCAGCGGGACCATGGGTAAACCTGCCCGATCCAACCAGGTGGTGACCACGTTACCGCAGCCACTTCAATCCATATACAGGCGGATGGGGGACATCGGTTGCCATGCTCTCCACCGCTCCCCCCAAACACGCAGGGGGCTCCTATGGATCCCACCAGGGAGGTGTATGGCAGTGCACTCTCCGGGGGGGGGGGGGGGGGGGGGGGGGGGGGGGGGGGGGGGGTACGACAGGCCATGCTCTCTCACAAGCTAGGGACCCTCACGCACCCCTGCCTTTGCCTCCTCAAGAAGGTTCATCGCAACCTTTTCAGGAACCCAACGCTCCCAATTCTGAGGATGAGGGAGAGGACTCCTTCTCCTCATCACACGACTTGTCCACTATGGAGCACTGGCGCCCGGACCTTGCCGGGAGGGAGGCCCCACCCCCGGACAAGTTCCTTCAGTGCCCAAATACGCCTTGATTCTCCTTCCAAACGGCTCGCCCAGATTTTGTCACCCCTCAGACTCTTACGTCCATTTGGGAGTGTCCGGCAAAGCTAGCCAGGGGTGCGCAAGTCGTCCCTTCTCCAGGGAATAAATCCCTCTCGGCCCTGGATGCAGCCCCTGTAGGGACCCCCGGAAGGCCCATGTCTTCCACATCTCCTCCCTGTTCTCCTAGGACACTCCGGTGACCAGGGAAAATTCCATTTCCCCGGCCTGCTGCCGGTTCATCTGGCCTCCCACTTCCGCCACGATCTCACCAAGAACCGGGTGGAGTGGGACCGCAGATCCAGATCAGGATCCAACATAACTCTGCTGGACATGTCCTTTCGACATGCTCTACAGCGGTGGAGGAGATCTGGCCGGAGGAGAGACGACTCGGTCTCTGTGTCCTCAACATTCAGTATTCTGAGACACACCCTGAGACCATATCTTGCTTGTTCAGGGACCCCCTTGATGCAACTCCTAGTCAACAGGATTTGCACCACCTTTCGGCTGTGGCGGACAGCGCAGCCAGGAGCCACTACAATTGCTTGAGGCCATACTGTCATTGGCTATCTGGCCCTGGCCCTTAGGGCGGCCTTGCGGTGCATTCAGGGTCAGGAGCAGTCACTCTTCGGCGACTATTTGGCTGCCTTCATCGCCCATTCAGTTGAAGAGCGTGAGCAGGTAGCCTCATATGCGGCAGGCCCCCCCCCCCCCCCCCCCCTCATCCCTCGCCCTCCCAGACCCCTCTCCGCTCCTCCACTCCCCACTGGACCCCAACCCTATCCCAAGCAGGCCGCACCGCTCGGCCCGCCAAGCACTCTAAAACCCCCTTGCGACTGAAGACGAAACTTCCCCACCAAATTTTCATTCGGCCAGCAGGACAGCCCCGAGGTGACTGGAGTAGGGAGAACACAGACCGCTACCCCTCTATCCTCGCACTCTCCTCCCCTCCACCCCAGCCCCTCGCCCCTCTGGCGGGCAGCTTATCCCGGCATGCCCACCAGTGAGACATATGGGCCTCAGCCCATGGATAGAAGCGGTCCTACGGGAGGGGCTTCCCAATGCCTTGGGCCCACTAGCACCCTCCCCTGATAGTTCTCCCCCCCCCCCCCTCCTAGCGACCGCTCCCCAGCCGGGCAAAGGGCTCTTCACCAGGAAGTCTCAGAACTCCTCCAAAAGGGGGCCAGCACAAAGCTCCCCCATCCCACCGGGGTCCTACTCCAACCTCATGCATCCATCCCACAGACGATGCCTACCTGACAAGATCAGGGTTCCAGTTCAGGCCGCTCCCCTTTGGCCCTTCGGCCTCTCCCCCAGCACCCTTCCTATTCACGAAGGTGGTCAAGGAGATGGCCTCCCTGGCCAGACAGGAGGACTTTCGCCTCCTGTTGTACCTGGACGACTGCTCGTCTTGGGGCTTTCCTGGGCCTGGTGTCAACCCACACCAACCATCCTCTACGCCTCTGTTCCAAACTAGGGGTTTTCACCAACCCCCAACAAGTGTGAACTCAACCGCAGTCAGCTGTCCTCCTTTCTGGCATGAGTTTCCAACACACTTCTCATGTGGTCTCCCCCACCCAAGAGATGTCCACCCCGCATTGGGGGCCTCATCTCCTGCCTCTCCCGCCTCCGCCTATCCACCCACACCCCGCCAGAACCCTTACCTCCCTCCTGGGATGATGGAGTCCCTCTCGTCCCTCATACCCTAGGCCGGTCCCCAAGCGCCTACTCCAAAGGGAGTTCCATCGTCGATGGTCTCAGAACCTCCGACCACTGGCATCAGTCCATCCCTGGTCCTTGGTTCCAATGGGCTACAGAAGAGTGGCTCGACCCCGCCACTTTCTTCCCCCCGGCGTCCATATAATATTTCCCTTCCAACCCAACCCCTGACCTCTACACAGACCCCTCCAACTCGGGCTGGTCGCCCACTTGGAGAACCCTTATACCTCGGGAGTGTGGGATGCACAGTGTGGATGCACAGTCTGCCAGTCTCCATCAACGTCCTGGAATTGGAAGTGGTCAGCTTGCCCTCCTCCGCTTCCAACCCCAGGTCTCGCACCGACTTGTTCTCCTGTCACAGACAACACTTCAGTGTCTTGTTATGTCAACAAGGGGAGGTTGGGGGGGGAGGAGGCTCACTCCCTCAGCCTTTTCTGTCCGAATAGAGGCCCTCCTCAGCGGGTGCCAGCGCGGGAAATCACCCTCTGCGCAAGACACATAGCGGGGACCCTCCCCCACGCGGAAGGGACCCTCAGCAGGCTAACCCTCAGCTTGGTGGGGAACAGTATTCAGCCCGGGGTCGCTGACTCCCATCCCTGGTCTGGCCTCATAAACATACGCCTTCCCTCCATTCCCAGTCCTCCGCAAGGTGATCAGGAAGGCAAGACTGGGAAGACCCAGACTTAGCCTCATCACCCCATGGTGGCCGACCCAGTCCTGTTTCCAGACCTCAGTCCCTACCCCGTGTTCCCCCTCTCCAGTGAGCACTCGTGGGACATGCTCAGATGCTCTGCCAGCTCGCATGGCTGCTATGCCAGCCCAATTGCGAGCATCTGCCCCTTCCTCACAGACAGACAAACGCCAGTCCATCCTAGACATACCCACTGGGGCTGGGGCCTCGCAAGACCTAAAGGATTAGCGACGGCTTCGCACAGAGCCACACTGAGGCCTCTCTACTATTACCGATGGAGAGATGGGCCTCCTGGTGCTCAGATAACTCTGTTTCCCCATCTCTCCCTTCCAATATCCAGATAGGCATCTTCCTATCTCAACCTATCTTCTTCGTTAAGGCTCTCGGCTAGCTCCATTCCGGGCTACTGGGAATGCTCGCGCCCTGGGCGCTCCTCCCAGCCCTATCTCTGGATGGCTTTCCAAGACGATCAGATCGGCCCTACGCCCAGGCGTATAAGGATCTCCCTGTCTTATCTCCCGGGCCCATGAGGTCAGGGTGCTGGCCACTTCCGCAGCATTCCAGCACTCTGTCCCCTTGTGCCACCTCCTGGAGGGAGCCTACTGGCGTTCGAAAATCCTTTTTATAAACTTTTATTTAAAGGATATCCGCATGACCAGGGCTGATGGTTCAAGGGACTTCTTTTGCGGCTAACGCAGCCATATCTATTTCACTGCTAACCCCAAGAACCATAAGGGCACTCAGCCCTCCTCCAATTCCTTTAAATTCTGCTATGGTCTGACATGGTAAAGTATATGACGCCAAAATGGGGAGTTTGTATTATACTCCCTGTTTGGCTAGTATACTTACCATGTCAGACTCTAATGCCCACCCTACCTTCCCCGCTAGCACTATGGTTCTCGGGTTACCTTGCGCATAGGCCTCGTTGAATGAGGAACAGGAAGTTGACACCGGCTCTTCCCTGGCGGAAGTAGGGTGGGCGTCACATGATGGTCATATTACTGCATTAGCCACAAAATCTTCGGCCTGGCAGAGCTGACTAACTGCCGTTGAATGCTATGGCCTGACATGGTAAGTAATACTAGCCAAACAGGGAGTATAATACAAACTCCCCATATTGCAATTGTATGTTGAATAAAGATTTACTCTTGTGACAGTGACTGTGAACTGCTGGTGAAGTTAAAGGGCCCTCGCCCTGAGAACATTGTGTTTTCTGGTGCATGAGGTCATTGAGAGTTTAAATTGAGGAGTCCTTCCATGGCGTTCATTACGACTTCCTGTTGCTTGCCCTGATTGTATTACCAAGGAGGTGAGTGTGGTTTACTCATTGTGTTAAGTAGAGGAGTTTGTATGTAAAATTTTTTGTCAACAAAGTTTGTATTACAAGTTATCAGAAAGGTGAGCTTTTGTGAAACACTTTGGGTGTCAGAATTGTAACTTTGTATGTACACACTGTGACAGAAAGATGAGTTTCCCAAATACACATACTCAAAGAAAATATTTGACAAAAACAAGCAAAATGCCATTTATTTCACAACTTGATGTTTAGAGGAAATATTCCATTATCAGCATTAGTTTGGATCTTCTCCACTGATGGCTTCATGTTTCATTAAAAAAAAAAAGGTCAGCACACTTTAATCTTTTCATGATTAGATTTGCCGAATATGTCTGTAGTTGTAGAGACCAGTTCTTCAAAACTATTCACATCATTTTTCTGCGGTCAAATTTTTAAGCTTGTTATCCAAGCCAGCAATTGTCATTCATTAAAGAAACAGACACTAATGGTTATCTAAACAACTGGAAGAGGACTATGACTGCAGCACATTGTCCATATGAAAACCATCAGTAAGAAACCAGCTCAATTGTCAGCAATATCTGAACAGTGAAATAAGTCAATCTTCAAACTTAGTTGATCATTCATGGACGTTTGGTAATGGATTGAGTGACCTTGTGCAAATCAACAAACTTGTCGATTATTCATGGACGTTTGGTAATGGATTGAGTGACGTTGTGCAATCATCAAACTTATGTTGATCATTCATGGACGTTTGGTAATGGATTGAGTGACCTTGTGCATTTGAAAATATGTGCATCAATATACCTTTATTGAGAAAACATGTGCATCATTATCACCTTTATTTTGAAAATATGTGCATCAATCTGAAATGTCTGCATACAAGACCCATAGTTGGTGTTAGTAGGAACCCGTGATTTATGGTCATGTTGCTGATAATTGTGGTGATCATGGACTTTGTGGTACGTTGGCTGTCTGTTAAGATACCCTATAGCCTAATTGAGTTGTGCCGACTGTATAGCATGTTAGTGATGATGATGATGATGATGGACTTACTTTCTGCAGTCATGAAGGATATAATGTAGTTGATAGTGCGGTGACTGTCTTATGGTCATGTTAGTCATGATGATGTTTATGACCGTGGTGATTCAACCTTATGGCCAAGATACTGTGTAGCATAGTTGAGTGGTGATGATTGTCTTTATGGTCATGTTAGTGTTATGTTGGTTCCATTTGTGGCCTTGGAGTACAAATTCCCTACATTCCCTTTATGAAATGGCAATGCTGATGATAACAATGTTATCAATGTATGTGAAATCAGGTTTCCAGCTCTGCATCATGCTTGGCCATCTTGCTTTACGCTTGTGGACAGGTTACAGCAAGCCTCTTTATGTCTCTGTATCACTAACTGGGACTTCTGAGTTTGTTGACATACAGACAGTGAGAGTGATTTGTTGACACTGAGACAGTGTCACTGGAAAATCATGTGTATGAATTTGCCAGTTGAAGAACTGATGCCACACATTGGCTCCACATTAGGGTGCTGTGGAATTCAAAACGTCTTGGTCAGAAGTTGATAAAGTATGTAATTGTTCTGGTCTGAAAATTAAGGAACTCATTTGATATCATTGCAGTGGACAGAACTGGGAGGAGATGCATTAATTATGGTATGCAGGTGAGATCATTGCTGTAAAAGTAAAACTGGAGCATGATGGAATATGTTACGGTACAGGGCACGTTAGACCCCAGTCTGTTTGAGGGATCACTGGTAAAGAAGGCCCGAGACCATCGTGCTCCCTTCCTGCAGTGTCGCAAGTACTTCCACACCATCTCCATGGCACAGCTCCAAGGTCAGCTGTGTGTGCTGCTGTGTAGTACTTTCTCACCTGTTATTCTGTATATAGTGGCACTTTCACACCTGTCATTTTGTATGTCTGTGTGCACTTTCACGCTTGTCATTCTGTGTGTTTCTTACTTTCACACCTGTCATTCTGTGTCAGTGTGTGTCCACTTCTCACCTGTTATCCTATAGTCTGTCTGTCACTTTCACACCTTCTGCCTGACACTTTAACACCTGTCATTCTGTATTATGTCTGTTATTTTCACATCTGTCTTCTGTATGTATGTCTGTCACTTTCACACCTGTCATTTTGTACATCTGTGTGGCACTTTCTCACCATTCATTCAATGTGTCACTTTCCCACCATTCATCCAGTGTGTCAGTTTCACACCAATCATTCTATGTGTCACTTTCATCATCATTCTGTGTGTCACTTTCTCACCATTCATTCTGTATGTCTGTGTGTCATTTTCTCACCATTCATTCTTTATGTCACTTTCTCACCATTTACTCTGTACGTCAGTGCGTCATTTTCTCACCATTCATTCTGTGTGTCACTTTCTCACCATTCATTCTGTACTACTGTGTGCGTCATTTCTCACCATTCCTTCTGTATGTTTGTGTGTCACTTTCTCACCATTCAATCTGTGTGTCACTTTCTCATCTTTGATTCTGTGTGTCACTTTCTTACCATTCAATCTGTATGTCACTTTGTCATCTTTGATTCTGTGTGTCACTTTCTCGCAATTCATTCTGTGTTACTTTCTTGCTATTCATTTTGTGTGTCATTTTCACACCTGTCATTCTGTGTGTCACTTTCTCATCTTTGATTCTGTGTGTCACTTTCTCGCCATTCATTCTGTGTGTCACTTTCTCACTATTCATTCTGTGTGTCACTTTCTCACTATTCATTCTCTGTGCTACTTTCTTGCTATTCATTCTGTGTGTCATTTTGACACCTGTCATTCTGTGTGTCACTTTCTCATCTTTGATTCTGTGTGTCACTTTCTCGCCATTCATTCTGTGTTACTTTCTCGCAATTCATTCTGTGTTACTTTCTTGCTATTCATTCTGTGTGTCATTTTCTCACCATTCATTCTGTGTTACTTTCTTGTATTCGTCCTGTGTCATTTTCACATCTGTCATTCTGTGTGTCACTTTCTCATCTTTGATTCTATGTGTCACTTTCTCAGCATTCATTCTGTGTGTCCTTTTCCCACCATTCATTCTGTGTGTCACTTTCTCACCATTCATTCCGTATGTCGCTTTCTAATCTTTGATTCTGTGTGTGACTTTCTCATCATTGATTCTGTGTGTGACTTTCTCATCATTGATTCTGTGTGTCACTTTCTCATCATTGATTCTGTGTGTCACTTTCTCATCATTGATTCTGTGTGTCCTTTTCTCACCATTTATTCTGTGTGTCCTTTTCTCACCATTCATTCTGTGTGTCATTTTCACACCTGTCATTCTGTGTGTCACTTTCTTATCATTGATTCTGTGTGTTACTTTCTCGCCATTCATTTTGTGTATCACTTTCTCACCATTCATTCTGTGTGTCACTTTCTCGCCATTCGTTCTGTGTTACTTTCTTGCTATTCATTCTGTGTGTCATTTTCACACCTGTCATCTGTGTGTCACGTTCTCATCTTTGATTCTGTGTGTCACTTTCTTGCCATTCATTCTGTGTGTCACTTTCTTATCATTGATTCTGTGTGTCCTTTTCTCACCATTCATTCTGTGTGTCATTTTCACACTTGTCATTCTGTGTGTAACTTCTCATCAGTGATTATGTGTGTCACTTTCTACTATTCATTCTGTGTGTTACTTTCTCGCCATTCATTCTGCAGGTCTGTGTGTCATTTTCTCACCATTCATTCTGTGTGTCAATTAACACCTTTTATTTTATGTGTCTGTGTTGCACTTTCTCACCATTCATTCTGTGTGTCACTTTCTAAGCTGCCATTCTGTACGTCTCTGTGGCACTTTAACACCTGTCATGGTGTGTGTCATTTTCACACCTGTCATTCTATATGAGTGTGTGGTATTTTCACATCTGTCATTCTGTTGGTCTCTGTGGCACTTTCACACCTGTCATTCTGTAAGTCTGAGTGGCGCTTTCACACCTATCATTCTGTTTATCTCTGTGGCACTCTCACACCTGTATTCTGTATGTGTGTGTTGCTTTCACACCTGTCACTGTGTACATCTGTGTGGCACTTTCACACCATTCGTTCCAACATCTCCCCACCATACCTCTCACCTTTTCAATTCTGCAAGGGGAATGAAACATAAGACATAGAAGTTGCCTTCTGTCCTCATCCCTCCTCCACATCCCACCACCATCCCCCTTTTCACGTGTATTTTTAGTATTTCATGTTTTCAGGTGTCATGTTGGGTAAATCAGAGATCCTATTGGTTATTTCGATTTTCATCTTCTTCGTGATTGTCTTCATCAGTAATATCTTTTATGCCATCATTTTGTCCAAAATTGATGCTTGACCACTATATCAACAGTTTAAGATCCCTCTATACGGTCATCATATGGGTCAGCACTATTATTGTATGTATTTTTCAATGTTTCATGGTAATGATTGAAAGCAGTTTTGATGCTTATCTTCATAATCAACATGATCATTCATCATATATCATGATCAGTATCATCATTATTATTTTCAGAAAAATGCAATGCATGCTGACAGCAAAAGCAGGTTTGGTATTTATGTTCATAATCATAGGAGTCTATGATTTCACTGTCATCATGATCATCTGTAGTGTTCTCTGTGTCCAGAGGTGATGCCTGCTGACAGTGCTTCCGACTTTGACGCTCATCTACAGCACAGCATCATCTCTCTGCAGAAGATGAACTCCGCCATGGCCACTGATGTGGCGATTCTCTACAGCGCCTGGGACATTCCAGCCAACAATGAAAATGACAAGGTGCACCCCGTCTGGGTGAGGGACGACCTGGAGAAGCAGGGAGCTACTGATGGATACTCATGGTCAGCCTTTGTTTTGCTCTGTTTTTTTAATTTTTTCTTAAACAAAGATCGAAAAGAACCATGACTGTTTTTAACGCCTTCACTGCCACAGTATAATAGCACATTTGAATAACTGTGTGTCATGGGTGCCGCCACTCTTCCGTCTGGGTGACTAAAATCCGTTTTCTTGGCAAGGCCCCAGACGGAAATTCCGTTTTTCAAGTTTTGTTATTCCAACAACAACAAAAGTTTTTTTGGGGAAAACGGTTGAATCGGTGGTATTATGGCCGAAGCAGCACTGTAGCAGATGACCGGAAATGAGGAAGCGCTCTCTATCGTTGAAGACAACACAGGTCCAGCGATCTTTGTTAGCCTACGTCGCGCCATTGGCTGGTAGAAAAAGCTTTCCAGTGGCACTGCCCCTGGACCCCTGCCTGATTTTCAGTTTTTTTCAGATTTTCGAAGTGTCACCCTTGCTGTGTGCCAAGGTAAAATTTTGCTTTTGTGGGTAGGTTCAGTAAAATGGTTGCAACTCACTTATTTCTTGATAAATCTTTCTGATTTTTGGCATGTTTTGTTGTTATGCATTGATCTATAAATGTCCTGTCAAAATGACTTCTTTTTTTTTTGTTATGAATTTTATTAAAAACAAAGGAACAAGAGCAATTCATAATTAATTTTGCACATTCACTGAACGCAATATAATGTATTCACAAAGGAAATGAATGCAGCTCCAATTCTAACTGTATAATGCATAAAGGGGGGGGGGGGGGAGGGGATTAATGATGTAAAAAACACACATTACATCAACTAGTTTTGACGCCGACTATCCATGGTTAGCTGAGGAAGGTTTACAAAAACCGAAAGCGCTTCTTTAAAATGCTTTGGGTGTTTGTTTTTAATTTGAATTGTATAATGTATTTTGGGGAAAAAAAGTTACCTCAATTTTAATACTGATGTAATAAAGGAAAAAAGCTGTGGCACCAAGTTATCCAATAGTAGACACTTAGGCATGACAGCCAACAACAAATTAATGCTGTTGGTTACCAGTGATATGAAAAACGTCCAACATGGCCACAAAGAGTGATCTAAACTTCTTTCTTTTTTTTTTTAGTATCCCTTCACCACATATTTTTTTTTTCTCCATAAAATTTTATTCAAGCAACGGAAGAGATACATATGCGCAGAAAGAGGACAGTCACAGAGATTTTCATACTACATTTAACTGATGATACATGTATACTTCTTACTACTGTGAAAAGTGGAACAAAAGATAATTATAAAGTACACTTACACACAGACATATTGAACATATGTGTCCTGGTGTAAGTGTACTCAATTTCTATATAAACATAACACACACGCAACACGCCACACCACACACACCACACACACACACACACACACACACACACACACACACATTACATTATGTACAAGTGAGACTGAGCCTTGAAACAATGCATAATGAAACAAACTGATCTAACTTGTGTTGCCATAATTGCACTCAAAGAAATGCACGCTCGGAGTGACATATTTGCATACAAGCATACATCCTTGCATCATATCTATCACTGTACATCATCAAGAATACACTGATAAGGGTACCACTTTTTAAAGAAATATGCAAGCTTAATTTCTTTTGAAACGATGTATTTTTCAACTATATAATTGTGTTCAAATCTTCCAAAAAGTGTATTAACATTTGGTTTGATCTTATTATCCTGCAATTGTAAATAAACTATTTGCTAATAGATTAATCCGATCAAAAGTGTCGTCTGTTTTTGTTTGGTCATTATTCCCAAACAAAACAGTTTCTACGTTGAATTTTAACTGAAAACATTGTTCGCACTTCTGTCTTAAAATCTTCTCCAGTTTCCTTCAAAAACATTGTGAAACATCACAGGACCATAAATTATGTCTGGCTGAATCTTTCTCCTTTTACAAAAAGTGCATTTTTGGCTGATGCTCTTGTTAGGTCCCATGGCAATTGATAACTGTTCTCTTTCGTCCTCCCCATCTTCCTTCACCCCTGATCAACATGCTTTCTCTTTCACACTCTTCCCACATCATGAAACTGACACAAAGATGTTATCTATCCACTCCCAATGCAATT
>JAFLJL010002367.1:0-29118 GCA_018398815.1 Conus ventricosus | reverse complement strand
TCAGTTGTTTGGAGTACAGTTGTGATGGTGTTGGTAGCTTCTGCCAGGTGTTGAATGTCTTCATTTAGCCCCATTGCCCTCAGCCAGACTTTGTTGATTGCTTTCTTGAAGTCCATGAAAATGCAGTAGAATTGTCAGGTGCTGGAGGATGTTCTTGTAAAGGTTATAAAAGTTAAATCTTGTTTGATGGTACTTCTGCCTTTGTGGATTCCAGCCTGTTCTTTAGTAATGATGGTATCTGCTTGAAGTTGCAATCTGTTCAGAATGATTTTGAGCATTACTTTGCTTGCATGGCTAATCAGGCTTATAGTGCGGTAGTTCTGGCAGAGTTGGAGATTTCCTTTCTTGGGAAGGGTGGCGATTAGTGACAGAGTCCATGGCATGCGCCCTCCCCAATGGGCCTCTTTTTTGCAGATGGCAGTTATGACACAAATTATGCATCTAGGCCATGTTGCAAGAGTTCTGAAGCAATGTTATTGATGTCTGAAGCCCT
The DNA here is from genome assembly GCA_018398815.1 of Conus ventricosus. NCBI lineage: Eukaryota > Metazoa > Mollusca > Gastropoda > Neogastropoda > Conidae > Conus > Conus ventricosus. The sequence goes on along the minus strand of JAFLJL010002367.1, from coordinate 28,625 downwards.
CCCACATTTCAGCAGCTTCACTGCATCTCTGACTTTTTCACAGAGTGTTAGAAATTCACCCTCATTTGATGAATCCTGTGGTGTTAGCACATTTGGATCTTCTGTGCTCTGTTTGTGGCAGATTTCAGAGCAGTATTCAATCCTCATGTCAGTCATGTCTTCTTCCTGTGTGAGACAGTTGCCATCTTTGTCCTGAATGGCGCTGACTATGCTTTTGTTTGGTTAGCTCCTTCACAGTCTTAAAAGCTTTGTTTCTGTTTGGGATTTTTTTTTTCTGTGTCATCACACTGTCGTTCGATTCAGCTTTCCTCTACATTCTTCATTCCTTCGCTGATTCTGTTGTTTATAGCACTGTATTTTTTCCCGCTCCATATGGTGTCACATATCCCAGAAATTGTGCTTGAGATCCTTTGTTGTGATTTCCATCTGCCAATTCCTAGGACCTCTGCTGCTATTACAGTAATCATGTGATTGAAATTGTTTGTGAGGGCTTCCGTGTCTTCTTCTAAGAGAAATAGTAGAGCAAATTTTCCTCCATTGTTTGGAATTGTTCAGTGATATCAGGATCTTTCAGTTTGCTATGGCTAAATTTGAGACAGCTATTTTTTTTCTTTGTTCTCCTCTTGTTCTACTAATGTATTTTATGGTTCGTCATGACAAGGTTGTGGTCCCTACCAACATCAGCTCCCGGAGATGTCTGTTGTTTTAACCCTATTGATGCCAGAACGAGAGTTTCCGTGGAAGGAGTCCACAGGGTATTTTCTTGTACAGTGTAGAGTTTATGACAAAAAAACTGAACATGAAAATCTGTAAAAATAAAAGAAAATGATAATGTGTCCATTCTGTGTTAATTTCTTTTTTTATTAAAAAAAAATGTGCAAACAACACCACCAAAGCTGAGTTCTGATGCATGTTTTTCATGGGATGGAGAAGAATGGTGGGGAATGGAGACAGGGAGGCGGGTAGGGTGGGGATTGTGTACGGAAGTCACTGTAAGTCTTGTGTCATCCTTATGGTAATATTATTAGATTGACCCATCATGTCATTACTTTCAAATACTGATCATTGAAGCGATAGAATAAAAGTTGCTCTGTGAACATTTTGTTGTTTCCATGTGATTGTTCCAGATAAAGAAATGCAGGGAAAAGTTCACAGACATGCGTGCGAAGGCAAAGGAAGCCTTTGATGACCTGCAGCAGTGCGTAGAGAAGCGACGTGAGGAGGCCAATGCCTTGATCCAGGCTGAGGAAGACAAGGTCAAGGTGCCTCTGGCTCAGCTGGATCATGCCCGTGCGGCCACGATGTCTCAGGCAGGGGTCCTGGACGACGTGGTGGAATCTGGATCAGATGATGTCTTGCTGGACATGGATAAGGTGATGACGTCCAGGCTACAGCAGTTGGAGCAGCAGACAGCAAGAGCTGTCAGCATGCAGGATCCTGCTGACATCCAGTGTGATGCTCAGGAGCTGACTATGCCTCAAGACAGCTATTGCTGCTCTGTGTAAGTTTAGGTTGGCATCATATACTGCACCATGTCTAAGTCTTGCAAGCTGCAGCAGTTTGGTAGTTCTGTATATACCTGATCACTATGTTATGACTGTCAGATGACACAGTGTCAGATGACACAATGTCAGACCCTCATCCTTACAGCTTTGCTGTTGACACCACTCAGGTCTGTGCTCTGTCTACACATATCTTGGTCCCAACTGCAGCACATGTTGATTTTCATGATTTTGTGGCTTTTGCTAATCCCCTTATACTGGCTTACTAGTGGGTTCAGGAATAATTCATTGTTAATCAGCTGTTTTTAATGGTAGACTGCTCTCTTTGTCTCTTGCTTGGGTCTCTCTGTGCAGCTTTGAACTGAGAATAGCGATCTGAATCAGGAGTCCAGGGCCAGTTTGATTTCCAATCCAGTCCTAAACCCAGTGACATGAGGGTCGAGGGACTTAAGACCACAGGGATGAATGCAGGATTGGGGTTGAGTATTCCTCAAACGAGGAGAGGTCTGACATTTGCCATCAGCCATTGTGCCTTGGTCCCTTCTTGGTCCTCCTTGGTCCAGAGGCCAAGCAGGAGGGAAAGTAGAGGGAAGGGTCATAGGCCATGTCAGGAGTTTCTGGATGGTGATTTTTGGAGCCACATTCATTCTCTTTCACTGAAAGTAGGCTTAAAAACCTTTGATGCATCTAGGTTGATGACCTCCTGAAGGTTTTCTTCTGAATTGGCAAGAACTGCATGGTCATATGACTAACTCGGTTTTAGTTAATGTATTTCTCAGTGTGAACAAGCAGAGACTGAAGACACTTCAGCTTGCTTGGAGTAGAGTGAATTTCTCCTTGGCCTCCGACAGCACCAGGCTTCTTTTTCTTTCTTTCTGCGTACGCAGGCTGATACTCTGCAGACACTGCCTGTACGACAGGCGTGGAGTTTTGTGTGTATGACGTTTTCTATCCGCCATTAAGGCGCCCTACTGCTACTCCATCTTCGGGGAAGGTGCATGCTATGTGTAACGTGTCATCCATACCAACGGCCTTTGAAACTCGGTTGTGCCCCTGAAAATTTTTTCCCCAAATTGGAAAGGTTTTTTCATGGGGCTTTTGGGAATAACAGGGTTTTGGGTTAAATTGTTTTTTCAGGGGAAAAAAGAAAACTGAAAGGAATTTCCCCGGCTTGCTTGGATGGGTTTTTCCCCTTTTTGGTTTTCCGACGGGGCCACAGGTTTTTTTCCCTTTCCCCCTTAAACCCAGGTGATAACCCTTTGCAAGGGGGTGAACCGCAGGGGGGGGGGTTTTTGGGCAAGGGACTTTTCCACCCCGCCTTTAAAGGCCGGGCCCCTTTTGGCCCCCTCCTTTCCCGGGGCAGGGGGGAAAGTAGGGGAAGGGAAAATCCTTCCAACAAAATTTTTTTGGGGCCCTTTCTTTTTCCCAAAAAATTTGGTTAAAATTTTTTGTGCAAGGTTATGCCTCCGGTTTTTCCCAAGGAAAATTTGGTTTGGTCTATGTAAGGTTTGGGGAATGAGCCCGGGAACCCAAGGGAAACTGGGGGGAAAAATTCCCCCTTTGTTGGGAAATGGGAAGGGAACCCCGGTCACAGCCGGTTTTTTCCAAAAACTGGTTTCCTGGCCCCCAGCCCAGGCCCTTAAAAAAAGGGTGGGAGTTTTGGGAGATTTTTCATGGAAGGAAAGCCCCCCATTTGGGATGGGAAGGGGTGAAACCCAAAGGCCGGGCCTTTCCCCCAAAAGAAAAGGGTTTATGGGTTTTTTTGGGTTGAAGAGAAAGCGTGCGGCACACCCGGAAAACCTTGGTTTTTAAGGAATCTCTTTGTCCGTTTTGGGAGGGTCAAAAAAGGTTTTTGAAAAAAATTTTCCTGTTTCACTTTTGCCCCAACCCGGGGCAAGGGGCTTCTCCCCCAACGCGCAAATTTGGAGGGGGGCAAAAAAAGGCCCAAGTCTAGGGGGATCTGGAAAAAAAGCCCCTTAGGGAAAGAAGGGGGTTGAAAAGAATGTTTCCGGTCTTTTTGGGGTTTTGGTTTGGGCAAAGCAAAGAATTTGGAGACAATCTTTGCCCCCTTTCCCCTTCCCGTAAAGGGGTTAAAAAAAGGGGGTGCAAAGTTTGGGACTTGGGCCATTTTCCTTTAGTCCTAAAAAGGCAAAATTGGAGGGGAAAAAAGGATTTTTTAAAAATGTTCCCAAAAAAACCTGAATGCTTATTTCCCCGGCTTCTGAAAAGGGGGGGAAATAAAGCCCTAAAATTTTGTTTAATTCCCCATGCGTACCAGTTTTTAAAGAAAGGAAAATTCAGGCTCCAATTTTGGTTTTTTAGTTGGGGCCAAGGCCAAAAGATTTTTAAAGCCCAAAAAAAAAGGGAGGGGCCGTTTTCGAAAAAAAACCCCAAAACTCTTTTTTTCTTGAGGGGCATTCTTCCCCAACGCAAACCCCTTGGGCCATCCTGGGAAGATGAAATTTTTCAAGTGAGCAAAAAAATAGGTGGGGAACCCCAAAAACCCCCCAGAAACCCCTTTTTGGGGGCCATTTGGGGCCTTTGACACAAGTAACCCCTTGTTATAAGCCAAAGGAAAGTGAAATCCCCCTTGCCAAAAGGCCAGAAAGCCCTTTTGGAAATGGAAGGGGACCCCCCTTTGATGTTTTTATCCAAAGGTTTAAAAATTTTAAAAAGGCCCAAAAGGTTGCCCCTTTCCCTGAAATTGGGGCCGGGGGGGAAAACCAATCTTTTCTGTTGTTCCAAAAAATTCGCCCCCAATTTGGGTTCCGGGGGTAAACAGATTATTCTAAAAGGCCGGGTCCCCAAAAAGCTAAGTGCCATTTTCTTTTTGCCAAACCCCAAAAATTTTCCTAAATAATAAAACTTGGGTTCCCGAGGCGCCTAGGAGAAGCGGGCCGGGGCCCCCTATAAAACCCCAGTAAAGTTTTCCCAGGACCCGGGGGAAAAACCCAAATTCCCACAGGGTTTGGGGAAAAAACCTTGGGAAATTCCCCCGGGGTTGCCAGGAAAAACATTGATGGGCCCAACCAATTTAGAGGGAAAAACCCTTGAAACTTTCCCCCAAAGGAATAATAAAACAACCAGGCCAGTTTGTGTAAAACCAGGGCACCGTGGGGGAAAGGTTTAAAACCCAATCCAAAGGAGGGACAAGAATTAGAACACCCCCAGGAACCCTGTTTTAAAACCACCCAGACTGTTTCCTTCCGGGCCCCCTTTCCCCCTCCCCCTGAAGGACAATAAAGAAAAATTCCACCGAAGGGACCTTTTTTTGTGGTTTTCCTTTTTCCCCGGGATTGATTAAACAAAGACGGTTTGTTTTTGGGGGAATTGGGTCGGGCGGGCCCCTTTTTAAAAAAATTCCCAGGAGGGAATTTTTTTCCCTTTTTTTGGACCCTTTAAAAAATGGCCCGGGCCAAAAAATTTGGTTTTGGGAATTTGGGGTTTTCCAAATATATAAAAAAAAAAAAAATTTAAAAAATTTTAAAAAAAAAAAAAAACCAAATTAAAAAAAAAAAAAAAAAGATCCTTGGTGGGTTACATGCTTTTGTTTCCCCCCTTTTTCTCTTTTTTTTTTTTGCCCCTGTCTTTGTGCCTTTTCAGTGACATTGCACCCATGTGCTAATTCCGACCCCCCATCCACACCCAAAAAACCCCCAAGCCCAGCATGCCGCCCCCAGCCCTTTGAAATCCACAGGGAGCAGCCAGTTGGGTGTATTTGTCATTTTTGGGAAAAAACCCCCCTTTTCACTGATCGATGTTTTTGGTTAAAAGGGGGATGAAAACGAATTTCCCATTTAGGTTAGGGACTGAATGACGGGGTTTTTCTTTTACCCCTTATTTTCAAAATATATCCCGGTTTAAAACCGGGCCCCAGGAGTTACGGCCCCCCAACCTCCCAGTGTTGGTCGGAAAATTTGAGTGGGGACTCTTAGGGGGAACACGTCCGTTAGTGGAAATGAAAATTTTGACTGTGTGGGTCCCAGTTTTTCCAAAAGGCCCCCGTAGCAAACTCAATTTCGGGGGGTTAGGGGGCCGTTCGGGGCAGAAAAGTCCCACATGGCTATTGATTGAAGGGTTTTTTTCCAAATTTTCCCCCAACCGGGAACGCACTTTCCCCAAACCCACTTCACCACAGCGGGGGGGTTTTCCCCCTTTCTTCTTTTTTTTTGGGATGGTTTGTTTCCTCTGTATTTATGTTCTCTTTGTGTTTCTTGTTGTTTTTTTTTATTTTCCCAAAGAAAATTAATTTTTTGTTTTGTTCTTTTTGGGGATGGGAAAGGGAAAGGCAAAAACTTTATTTGAAGGGGTTCATGTGTGTAGCAAAAATTTCTTTATGAGGAAATTTTACCCGGGAAAAGTTGGGCTTAAGCCCTTTGGGTTTCTTGTGTCTGGACCAGGGTCTGTTGTTGTTGTTGTTGTCGTCCCCTGGCCAAAAGACCCCAGGGATACCCAAACAGTCAAAGAAACTTGAACCTAGGGTTTACAAATCCCATCGGGGCTGGGGGTTGGAGAACTTTTTAAGTTGGGGACCGTTTTTGTTTACCCGCCCAAGGGCGCCCAACCCCCCGCCCCTTCGGGGGTTTTTTGAAAACGGGAAAGGGTTATGTGGGTTGTCCAAAAAAATAAAGGAAAATCCCCAAAAAACTAGGCAGAGCATAACAACATTTTTGGGGTGGGCCTTGGGTTTGTTCTGGGCCTATGTCAAATTGGGCCTCCCACACCCTTAAAACCCAAAAAGGAAAATGGAAAGGGTTGATACAGGGGATGATTTTGAGGGGGAAAAAGGTGGCCCAAAAAGGTGCGGACCGGTGTTTAAAATTTTTTTTTGTTTGTTTCCTTTGGGTTCAGAAACTGTTGTTTGTTTTAAAATTTTTCCATGAATATTTTGTATCCCGTTTTCCAACCCCCAACCGATAAATGCGCCCATTCGCTGATTGAAATGAAAACCCCACCCAAAGAACACGGGGGGTACGGGGGCCCCTTTTTCCCCAGTTGAGAGAAACCAGCAGAGAGGTGATCCCCCCCCTGAAAGGGGTTACAGCTACAAGTTTCGGTTTGTTTCATCAAGGGGGTTGTCATGTGTGAGGAAAATATTTTCAGGCAGAATGCAGACTGTTCCCCTTTTTTAAAAAAGTATTTAATTTTCTTGCCAAAAACCCCGCAGTTTATGGGAAAGAAGGGGGATGGACAGACTGGTCTGTTCTGTTTTTTGTGTGTTTAATTTTTCTTGGAAAACCAAGCCCTTTAAAGGGCATATATTTGCTTTTGTTTAGTTATCAGTGTTTAAAAACCCTGCAGGTGGACAAAACAGGGTTTACCCCTTTTGTCATGCTCCAAAAAATTTACAATTGGGGGGGGGGGGGAGGGGGGGCAAAGGAAATGTTTGGGGGGTTGGAGATTTTGGGCAGGTAGACAAAAATTCATGATACTGGCAAGGGGGGGTTTTGGTTTTGGGTGCCCAATTGGGAAAAGGGGGTGGGGGGAAAAGGTTGGTGGGGCTTTTGTGGCTTGGGGAAAGGGCCAACCTGTGTGTGCCAAGTAGGCCTCTTTTTTCCCCGGTTACAGCAGGCGGTCCACGGGGGCCTGTGGCCGGGCCAGAATGGGGGAGGTTCTCTCTTTTTTTCCTTTCTGCTTTTTCTTTTACCGACTAGTCTCTCCCCTCTTTCTCCTTCAGTTGGCCCCCCCTGGCCCCCTAATTGATTTTCTGGGGCCCCCTTACTCCCTTTTAAATTTTGGACTGACCCCCCCCTCCAGGGGTTTGATTTTTTCTGTTTAAAAAAAAAAAATTTTTTCAACCTGATCTCCTAAAACAGATTTTTTTTTTTTTTCCTCCTTATGTCCAGCTTTTGGGTTGATTTTGGTATTTCTCTTCTAAATTCCCTTTTTTTCCTCTCCCCGGTCCTTTCCCCCTTCATATGAATTTTTTTTTTTTTTTTTTTTTTGTTGCTTCCCAACCTCTGCGTCACCCTAAGGGCCCACCCGTGACCCAACGCCCCCTTTTCCCGGGAAAAAACCCCCTTTCCCAAAAGCCATAGCCCGGCCCGGGGCCCCCGTTTCAGCCCCCGGAAACCAGCAAACCCACAGGGAGCAGCCAATGTCAAGTCGTAAGAGGAAACCCCACCGGGGGGAAGCAGGGACCGGGTGCCCGGCCCATTTCCCCGGTGGTGTTCAGTGGCGCCTTTTTCTGATTTTAACTTACGCAGGACACCCCCTACAAAACCCCCCTATTTGAGGGGAAAATAATTGTTTTGGGCCCGGAGCCGGGGGGGGGGAGTTTCCCCCTTTTCCGGGAGGGGGGAAAAACCCCGGGTTCCGGGGCCAAACCGAAAACCCCCCCGGGGGGACTCCCCGGGTTAACCGGTGCCCCCGAGGGGAAGAAAACCAAAGGCCACAGGGGGGGATCACTTCCCGAAAAATTGGGGTCCCAGGGAGGCGGGGGCCTAAAAGGGGGCCACAGAAATTTTGGGAGAAATTTTTTTTTTTTTTTTTTTTTTTGTGTAAATTGGTTTTAAATGGGTTGTTAAAGTTGTGCTAGGTTTTCCAAATTTCCCGGTCTGGACAAATTTGACGGGGGTTTTGTATCTACGCTTCCTTTCAAAAATATACCCCTTGGCCCCCAACCGGGCCCCGAGGGAATACAGGCCCCTGAATTTGTTGGTCGGGAAAATTTTTTAAAGCAAACCTTCAGAAAGGGATCCATTAAATGGAGAAAACCGACTGTGTGGTCCCAGTCTTCCCAAAAACTGGGTCCGACCCCAACTCAGTTTTGGGGTAGGGGGCCGGGGGTCGGGGCAGAAAAAAAACCCACAGGACTTTGATGGGATTTTTCCCTTCTTTTTTTCTTTTTTTGTCGCTCGACGGGAAACCCCCAAAAGCAGGGATGAAGGTTGGGGGTCCGGCGGGGGGGGCCTCCGAGATCCTTTAGAGTTTTTTCCCCCCATCGGTTTTTGGTCACCCAGGCCAGGCCCTCTGCTCTCAGGTCTTGGTGGGTTGGGCAGTCGGGTGGGAAAGTTTTTCCCGCCGGGGGTTTCGAACCCACAAACCCCCAACCCCCCGGGGAGCCCGCGACGTTTAACCACTTCGCCCCCCGGGGGGCTGGTCTCTAATATGTTTTCCTTTTTTTTCCTCCCTTTTCCGGGGTTTTAAAGGGGTGCTTCCCCCTCTCCCTTTTTTTGCCCTTCCTGGACTCGGGACCCCCTTTTAAATCAATGCAGAGCCCTTTTCCCCCCCTGCATCCAAAACTTTTTTCCCTTTAAGATAGTCGACTGGCTGCCCGGGACTGCTTTTCCTTCTTGTGGTTTGGTTAAAATTCAAAAGGGGGATATCTTGTAAATTTCAATGATCCCTTTCTTTGTGTTTTTCCCCAAATTTTGGCTCTTTTGGGGGATGCCCCCCAAGAGAAAAAGAGGGGTTAAATGGTGAAGGGGTTGTGGGGAATTTGGGTTTTTGGGGGTTAGTGAAAAGGGGGAAAAAGGGGATGGAAGTGGGTTAACTTTTGGAAATGGGCCCCGGTTTAAAGTTTAAAAATTTTTTAAGGGGGGAAAAAGGAAATTTTGGGAAAGGGAAAAAGGGAAAGGGGGGAAAAAAAAAGTCGGATGGAAATCCAAGGGGGAAAGGAGGGAAATTCTTTTTACGATTTCACTTTCTAGTACTTATTTGGTAAAAAAAAAATTTTGACGATTATGATGGGGGGGTGGGGGGGGGGGAGGGGGGGGACAATTGAAACATTGGGGGTTTTTAAAAAACCCTGGTTTTTCGGGGAAAAATGGGGGGGCCTTGTGAAAAAAAATGGTTTCCCGTTAAACCCAAAAAGCAGTGGTTGACTTCACCCTGTTTTCCCGTTGTGGGCTTGGAAAGGGGAAACAGTTGAATTTCCCCACGCATCATTCCCAAAAGGGTTTTTTTTTTTTTTTTTTTTTTTTTTTTTTTGCGCTCAGGGAGGGGTTTTTCACCTACAATATGAGGTGAAACCCGGGGAAAGGGTTTAAAAATAGAAAGAAAAAGAAAATGTTGCTTAAACCCCATGTTGTTTGTAATTTAGCCCTTTTAAAAAGTTTTTGTTTTGCATGTTTTGACCCGGGTTTCCTTTAAAAGCCAGCCCCAAAACCCAAATTTAACCAAAAACTTGCCTGTTTTTTTTGGGCCCCTTTTTTAAATTTTCCAAAAATTTAGACAAAAAACCCAAACAACAATTTTAAAACCCAAAAAGGAAGGGTTTTAATTTTAAAGGTTTAAAATTAAATTTAAATTTGAAAAAAGAACTTTTGGGGGTTTGTGAAAAAGAGAAAAAAATAAAAAAAGAAAAAAAAAAAAAAGGGGGGCCCAAATAAAAAGGGGGGGCACTCCCAAAAAAAAAATTTCCAAAAACAAAAAAAAATTGCCAGGATGTTGTGGGGGAAAACCCCAAATAAATAACAAGGGGCCCCAAACCCAAAAAGCATAAAAGGGCCTTCAGCAAAATCTCAATGGGAAAACCATTTTTGGGGGACAATGAAATCACAAAAAAAGAAATTTGTAATTTTTTTCTAGTTCAAACCCCTCTTAACCCTGGTTATGGTAATCCCAAAAAAAATTTACTTTAAATTGATCCTGTTTTTTTTTAAATTAAAAATTACAGGGGAGTTGCTTACCAATATACTGCAGGCCCTTAAACTATCAATTGGCCCCCTTGACCATGGGGGCAAAATTTTTGGCTTATTTTTATCTGTCATCCAACTAAACCCAATTGGCCCTTTAGCCAGTTTTTTTTTTTTCCCTTCCCGGTTTTTCCCAAAAGGGTTTTCCTAAAAAAAAAAATTTTTCTATACCATTCCCCTTTTTTTGGATTAAATAAGTCTCTAAGTTGACACTAATAAAATTTTTTTTTAAGGTAACATTTCTCCTTGAAAGAAAATTATTTTTTTTTTCAATGAGTAGCAAAAAAACATCCTCTGAAATTAAGGGGGAAAAACTTCTAAAAAAATTAAACCCCAACTTGAAACCATGTTTTTAAAACAAAATTTGTCAGCTTCTTCTGAAATTCCATACTTCAGATTTTTGGGGTTTTTGGGGAAGCAATTTAAACCCATTTTCAAAATTTATCCCCGGGTAAAATTCCCGGGGGAGCATGGGCCCCTTTCAACGGACCTTTTTCCCCCCTTTTAAAAAACTGTTCTGGGTTGTTTGGTCATTCCAGCCCCAGTTTTCCCTTTTTTGGGTTTTCCCAACTCCGCCTAGTTTTTCCGGTTCTCCAGCTGTTGCGAGGCCGGCCTCTTTTTTTCTTTCCCTGCGGGTTCCGGGGTCAGGGCCTTTTTGGGCCTTTTGTGGTGCGGGGGAAGGTTTGGTTTCCTGAGGGTGTGTCCGACCCAAACCCCCAATTCCTTGGGCCAGGATCTGTTTGGCCCCCACGGGTTTCGGGTTCCCGCCAACGACCCCCACGGTTTTCTTATTTTTGGGGCCCTTTTTGTCCTGGCCACGGGATTTTGTAAAAATGCGCCTCAGAAACGGTGTTGAAAAATTTTGTTGAATCTTTTGTTGCATTTTCTGTGTTGTTGCCACTTTTCTCCCCTTTCCGTAAAAAGGCGAAACTGTTTTCAATTTTGGGGTTTTGGAAGTGCGGGGGTTTGGGTTCTTTTTTGGGGATTCCCCCTTTTTCCCCGGGATGTTCTTGAGCATGACAAAAGTTTGCTTTTTGCCTTCCCTTTTTTTTTATGGTTTGTGACGCCCTTGGGTTTCCGCCCCCTCCCGGTTTTTGGGGTTAAACCACGCTTTCCCAGGTAAAACGAAAGGGACTCCCACCCAGGTTGGGCTCTCCATCGACGGGGAATGGTGTTTTTGGGCCCGTGGTTTGGGGATTTTCACGGGCTGGCCCTTTTTCCCTTTTGTTAATTTTGGACCCCCTGCCCCGGGTGGGGGTCCCCCCAAGCGAGTGGTTTTGCCCTTTGCTTTCTGGTGGGGCCCTTGTGTGCAGGGGGCCAGGCCCCGCCCGCGCGTCAAGGTCGGTGTTTGCGTCCGGGGATGCCCCACGGTAACCGTTTTTTCTGCCTGTTTTTGTGGTCTTCAGGATCCAGTCAATGCCCAAGGGGGAAAGGGGGGAAACCCGGGCGCCCACCCAGGCTTCCCTGCCCGGAATTTCCTTTCTTCCCTCGAAACTTTGGGGGACGGGGTTGGCGGGGGTGGGCAACCCGGCAGTTCTTGCCCTGGTAGGTGTCCCGGGAGGGCAGATGACCCTTCCCCGGGGAAACCTCTTTAATGCCTCAGCAGTTACAGCATCTCTCTGTCCACACTGTCGAAACCCCTTTCTCATAATCTCAGGGAAGTTGATTTTAAAGGGGGGAGTTCCCTCCGCGACTTGCTCCCCCGATGTTCCCCGCAGGCTGGGGATTTTGGCCCGGCAAAATGTTTTGGGTTCTGGGAAAACCTGCCTGCTGGTCTCGGGGGTTTTGGGGCGAGGGGCCCCTTTCTTTCATTCTCTCCGTAAAAACCCTTTTTTGAGCCCCCTTGCCTGGCTTTTGGACAGGAGCATGAGGGGATCCCTCTTTGTTGCTGCAGCCCCTTTGAGGTCCCCTTTCTTGGGCAGTTTTTTGTGGCAAAGCCTTTTTTTTCCAAGGGACCCGGGTCCCCCTCCTTCTCCCCCAAGTTTTCTAAAGGGGGGAGGTTGTTTAGCATTTTGACAGTGTTTTCCTAGGTCTGCTTTGGGGGTTTTTTGGGGTTTATTTTCGCCCGGGGCCCTTTGCCCCCTTTCCCATTTTTTCAAAATTTCATGATGGCCTTCTTGATCTCTCCCCCTTTGAGGGTTTGTCCAGTGATGGGCAGGTTCATAACTCTGCAGGGTTGGGTTTGTCTGGGGGTTTGGTCTGGGGGGCCGGGGCGGTTTCAGCACCCAACCTGAAGTGTTTCCCATCGTTTTCAGCTTTTCCTCGGTTTGTTGTCAGTGGGTTTCCGTTTTTGTCCTTCACTGGTTGGGTTTGTCTGCGGGAAAACTTCCCCCTTTTCAGCTTTTTGGTCCCGGGGTACAGGTCCTTCGCCCCCCTGTCCGGCTGCTGCCTTCTGTTTGGCTGGCCGGGGCGTAAAATTTGTCCCTTTTTTGTCCTTTTTTGATGCCCCTTCTTTACTTCTCCCGTTCCGGGCTTGTTGCTTTTCCCTTTTGCCTTTCCCCCTTGCTGCTCTTGTTCCCGGCTAGGGGTTAAAGTGAGCTTTCTTTCTTCCCTTTTTTTCCAACTTGTGGAGGGTTTGTCGGCAGAGATCCATTTTTTTGTGCGGGGGCCTTTTCTTTTGCCGGACCCTCTTCACATGTGTCATGCCAAGCTTTTTGGTGTTCCCACGGTGCCCCCGATGTCCGTCTCAAGTTTTTTATCAGCTCTTGTAGAAAGCGGGAAACCCTTTTTGGGAAAAGGCGGATCGGGAATGCTGTTTGGGTTTTTGTCCCTTTTTCCGGAGCATCCCCGCATTTGTACCTTGTCCCCGTGTGTTGTTGGTGTTGGTGAAATCTTTGAGGGAAAAAAGTTCACTGTTTTTTTAAAGAAGGTGGGGGGTTTTCTGTTTGAACTTCAGCCCCTATCATCACTGTAAAATACCGCCCATGACCCTTTTGAATTTGCGGTAATGAAGATTTTGGTAAATTTGGGGTTTTTTTCTCCCGTTAAAATTGGTTCGGGGATTTCCAGGGGGCCCTTTTTGGGGAAATTGGCCTTTTTTGTGGGAAGATGCTTCCTCCTATCCCAAAGGGGTTTTGGGGAACGGGGTTTCTGCAAACGCCTCCCATTCTGGGTTTTTGCCCCAGCCCTTGTGTCCCCGGGATGCCCTCGGAGCCTGTGGTTTTTTCCCCTTCCACCTTGGCCGTTAAAATCCCCCTTTCAGTTTTTGGTTAGGGGGGCCCTTTTGGCTCCTCTTTTTTCTATCACTGTTGTATTTGGGGTTTGGTTTGAAGTCTTTCTTTTTTTTCTTCTTCCACATCATTGGTTGGGAGCCATAGAATTTGGTTTGATTTTTCGCCCTGTGTCTTTCTTTTTTCGTGGGTAAATTTTGGCTGTGTTAAAAGGGGGGGGGATTTGGGGGACGGTTCCACCCGAGGGATTTCCCCCCCTTTTTGGGCCCCCCCTTTTTTGCCCCCCTTCGGGCCACACCCTCAGTGTGGGGGGCCCCCCATCCTCTGTGTGCCCTGGGAAACGCAGCGGGTTTCCCCAGATGAAAGTTCAGCTTTTCCTAAATTTTTGCCACCTTTTCTCACTCAGCCCCTAGCCTCCGTTTTTGTAGTTTTTCATCCTCTGCAATGGGAAAAGGGGTTTTTTTCCTGTTTCAAAACTTCGTCTGAGGGCCCAATGTGGCTATTTTCTTTTGTTGTCCGGGTTTGTTAGAAGGGGAAAAGGTCGGCCTTGAAAGTTTCCCTTTGGGCCCTTTTCATGCACTCTGGTCATAAGTCCCCGGGAGGGTGGGACCCTTCATTCCCCCAGGTGAATCCCTTTTGGTTCATTGTCGTAAAATGCTTCTGAAAACTGTTTTTTTTTTACAGGTAGGGGTTGTTTAGCCCTACGCAAACCCTTTTCCTCGGGGCGGGTTTGGGTCCTCCCTTAGTCGCCTTTAGGGACATCCCCAAATTGGCAGGGGGGGGGTGGGTCTATTCTATCCCCAAACCCCACAGGGAAAATATCCATCAGGTGTTGGTTTTTTCTGTGCACCAAAATAAAAAACCCTTCCCACTTAATTTGCCCTTAAAATTTTTTATTGGGGGACCAAAAAAATTTTTTCCCTTTGTTTTGGAAGAAAACCATCCACATGCATACCCATGTTTTGCCGGAGAAAGAGAAATTAGAAACCGGCATTTTTGGGAAAAAACCCATGTCCCCCCTGCCCTTTTAAAAAGGGGGAGTTGAACGTGTGATGGCAAATCAGAACAGGCCAAAAGGGGCATTCAGGAAAAATTTTTTGAAACCCTTTCTGGATGACGTTTCCCCCCCAAATTTTTTGGTTTGCTATTTCACATCACCAGAAAGCATACCCACACAGGGAAATACCCCTAATTTTTAAAAATTTTCCCCTTTTTCACCCTTTTAACCTTTTTAATTATGTTTTCCCCAGGGTTTACGGGAAAAGCTTCGGGGTTTGGGGGGTTTTTTTTTGCTGTCTTTTTGTAGACGCTGACTTTCGTTTGTTTGTTTGCCCCCAAGCAAAGTTTGGACGTGAGAAAATAAAGAAGCGGGAAGATTTCGCTTTTTTCCTTTTTGGTTTGATTAAGTCAGTTTGGTTTTTAATTTTAAATCAAAGATTCCCTTTCCCGTTTTTTGTCTTTTCAGGAAATTTTCTTTTTTTTGCTTATCAGTTTCTTTTTGTCACCTTGTTTTTGTAGTAACCATTTTTGTTTTGTTGTTTTTTAGGTAGCCCCGTGCTTTGCAAGTGATCACGTTTTTTCTTTTTGAACACTTTCCCTCCCAGTTGCTGCTTGTGAAAGAGTTGTTTTTTCCCCCCCGGAAAAAGTGCTTGTTTTTAGAAATTGCTGTTGCTGGTTTCAACTACTAAAATCAAATTTTAAATTTTTTTTCTAAAAATTCTCTTTCAGCAGTTCTTTTTTTTTTCTTCTTGCAACCCAGTTAAACCCTTTGACAACTTCTGAAAGATGAAAAAACGTGCAAAAGCAAAAAGACGACATGGTTTTTCGGTGTTTGCTCCCCCCCCACTGTTAAAAGTAATAGAAAAGCTCTTAGCAGGACACAGTATTTGAAAAAAAAAAAAAGCTTTAGATCCCCGGGAAATTTTTTCCTCAAAACCCCCTTTCTTTTTTTATGCCTGCGCCCCACCCCCATTTGGTGGGGGTTTTTTTCTCTTTTTTGCAATTTGTCAATTTCTTTCATTAGTTTTTTTTCTGGCCCCAATCTTTTACCTTTTTAGTTGAAGCCCCCACTGGTACCTTGTTTTATATTTTAGCACCTGGTTCCGTTTTTTAAAAAAAGGGGTGGGGGTCCTAAAAACTTTTTAAAAATTTTGGGTTTGGGTTTTGGGGGTGAAGCATGCTGCCCAAATCCCAGCGGGCTGCTGTCGTTTGCAGTCCTTGAAGTGAAGGGCCCTAAATTTTTCCTTTGTAAATTTCGTTTGTCTGGGACAAAAGAAAGCATTTTGTTTCATCAAAAGTGGTTTATTTTTCAAAACCCTTTTTGCTTGCTGACACAAGAATGTAAGCGCCGGGCCCTGTGCAGACGGGTTTTCCTTTGGAAAAAATTTTGGGAAGGAAAAAAGCTGCGGGTGTATAAAAGGGTTTTTTTTCCCCTTTCCTTTTTTGGAAATCAGAACTGGATCAAAAGGCGATTTGACAGTTCAAGGGTTTTGGAAGTGCGGTTTCGACGCCCCTTCCCAGTTTTTAAAAAAAAATAGAACTTTTTGTCTAGTGAAAAAGGGCCCATCTGAAAAAAACCCCGCGGGAAAAAAAAAGCATTTTTCCCAATTTAAAATGAAAAGTTTCGGGATATAGAAATACTAGCTGTTTTTGGGGTTTTGAAGTCATTTGGGGAAAATTTTTTTTTCCCCCCCAAAAATTAAAACATCAAACAAAAACCCTAGATAATTTTCTTTGTTTTTTGAAAAGTAAATTTGCATTTAATTTTCTTGAAGCTAAAAGTTTTCATTGCTACTAAACACTGAATAAGTTTTGGCATGTATGTTTAGTTCCCCCACTTTGGACATTTTCTTGACGATCATGTTTTGCTCCCTTTTTCAAAAATAAGCAATGTACTTTAAAAGTTTTTTTTTGTAATACGTCACACATTATCTCCAGGGCTTTCCTATTTTATGAATTTTTTTTGCTTTTAATTAGTTTGTTTTGTTCAAAAAACGGGACCTGATGGGGTTTTTTGCCAAAAATTTTCACTTTCCCCTTCATAAACTTTAAAATGGTTCTTTCTTCGATGTATTTGTAGTCCCCAAGTCATTTGCTAACCCCCCCCCCACCCCCCCCCCCCCCCCCCCCCCCACTCCCCCAACCCAGCCCACAAACAAAAATTTTTGTTTTTATTATGTGCGGCTCAAAAAAACCCAAAGCAGAAAAGGGAAAAAAAATGTTTGGTTGGGGTGTGTGGGGTGGGGTGGAGTGGGGGTTTTGGGCGTGTCCCTGTGTGTTGTGGGGTGTGCTTGAAATGCAAGGGTTGCACTTCATTTTGGGATATTTTTGTTTTCCGCAGGGAAACGGGAAGAGGTGTATGTTTAATAGGTTTTGTGCATAAATTATAGAGCAGGTGGGTTTCTCCCTTTTTATGTGTTTGTTTCTGTGTGTTTGAGTTTGAGTTTTTGGGTGTGTGTGTGTGTGTGTGTGTGTGCAATTTTCCCAGATAAAAAATTTGTATTTGATTGCATAAAACGGGGCCCCCAAAACTTGACTTAAAATTTAAACATTACATTGTTTGGTATTTGGTAAACATTGAGAACCATCTTTTTTCCCAGTTTTCCCCCTTTAACCCAGGAGAAAATTTTTTCTAAAGAAAAATTTTAAAGTGGTTACAGGCCGACTCGGCACTACTGAAAAAAACCCCAAAAAAAAAAAAAAAACAACATTTTTTATGGGAGTTTTTTTGCCCCCATTTTTTTTAAAAGGGGGCCCTTAAACAAGAAAATTGTGTTTTGGGGTTCCTTATAAAATAGCAATTAAGGGGGAATTTTTCATCTTTTTTTGTTTTTCGAAAACATTTTTTCGTCAAAACTTAAAGCGATGTGTTTGTCAAAAACGCCCGGTTTTGGGGGAAGTGATTTTGTTCCCTTTAATTTCCCTCGGCAAAACCCCGATCTTTCACTTTTTGTTTTTTTTTAACCCAAAACCCAAAATTTATAAAAAGGGGAAAAAAATTTTACATTTGTAAGAAAAAATCAAAACTATGGAGGGATTTAAAACCCTTTAAATTTTTAAAAAGAATTTCCCCCCCCCCCCCCTTTAAAACTTTAAAACTTTGAAAAAAATTAAGTGACTAAAAACTAAATTTTGGGGTAAAGTGAAAATTTTTGTACCCCAAGCTTTTAAATTTTCCATCTTATTCTTTTGCAAATTTTTCTTAATCTAGGGGAAAAATAAATAGTGTGGGAATGGGCCCAAAAATATTTCCAAAAAAATCATTTCCGTGCAACATTATGCGATTCTTACCGTTTTTTCCCTTTCGAAATTTCTCAAGATCTTTTTCTTTTGAAGTTCGAGTGGGGGGTTGGCCCTGTTTCGTTTTGAAGGCCCTGTGCAGACGTCCCAAATTTTGGGCCCCGAGGGGCACTCGTTTTTGGGTTGGGGTGGGAAATTTACTAGGACAGGCAATGATAAAATTTAAACCCTTTTAACCCCCAATCGAAAAGGGGACAGGGCTATCTTTTATTAAGAGTAATAGGAATTTATGTGTTTAAAATCGTTTTTTTTTATCCGAAATTTTGCCCAAAAATTTTGGAAAAGTTACTAAAACTTCGTCCCGATTTTATTTTTACAATATTTGAATTTCCCCCCTTTACGTAAAAATTTTACATTAAATTCCCCTTATTTTTTGGTTTCCTCCTATGGCCCTGTTTCGTTTTTCCACACTCTTTAAATTTGGCGAAAAATTTTCCCCTAGTCCCAAAATTGACTTCCCTAAAATCGCCCCGAGCGCCGGGCGCGTGACGGAATTTGCGGAATCACACCCCCTTCTTTCTCTTTAAATATTTTTTTTCTTTGCAAAAAAATTCATACTTTTTTAAAAAAAACACTCATTAAAAGAGGAAAAAGTTGAACCCCTTTTTTTTGACACATTGTTCAAACCACAACATGAAGAACATGAAAAATAAGGGTTTAAAGGAAAATGAGCAAAAAACGGTGTGCCGTACCAGTTGATGACAGAGTGTTGCTTCGGCTGCCCTTCCCACAAAGAACCATGTACCCAAAATTAAAAAACATGTGCCATGATTTTAAAAAACAAAAAAACCCTGTACCAAAATTTAAAACATGTGCTTTTGTTTAAAAAAAAAAAAAGAACCCTGTACCCCAAAATTAAACATGTGCCAAAGTTAAAAAAACAAAGAAAACCCTGTACCAAACTTAAACCCGGGCCAAAGATTAAAAAAACAAAGAACCCTGTACCAAAAATTAAAAACTTTTGCCCCTGATTAAAACCAAAAAACTGTACCAAACTTAGCACAAGTACCATGTTTTTTAAAACCCAAAGAAACCCTGGAGGTAGACATTTTCCTTTCTTTAAAACCAATTCCCCCTGGGGGTTTTCAACCTTGCCGTGGTCGGAGGGGCCCTTGGCCCTGGGTTCCCGGATTCCCCTTTGGGTTTGTTGGGGGGGAAACAAAAACTTTAGGATAGGGTGGGTTTTTTTTTAAAATGCTTTAGGGGCCAAAAGCCCAAAAGGGTGCGTCTGGCCTAAAACATAACGTGGGTTTAAAGGGGTTGTGCCCCTGGTTTTGGGCCTTTTCCCTGTCGATAGGCTAAGGGGGAGGGGTCCCCACTAAGAGTAACCCCCCCTTTTTCCTTTTCTTGTTTTCTGCCTTTATTTGGCCCCCCTTTTATTTTGGTTTCCCCCTTTAAGTTTTCTTTTCCACATTCCTTTTTCTTCTCTGTGGTCTCCTTAAGAAATTTCCCCCGTTTTTTGCCGTGCGGTTTCGCCTGTGTGGGGGGGAATGGATCCTGGTGATTGAGAGGGCCAGGGTCTCAAACAAAAACACTTTGGCTCGGACCCCCCTCCTAGACAGGAAGTACACTTTGGCCCCGGGGTTTTTACCCAAAACGGTCCCCTTCTTGGGGGGGGGTCCCAAAACCGACAGGTTTCCCCCACTGGCCAAGTTTTAAACCCCCCCAGTGCTCAGCCCCTCTTCCCCGGGGGTTGGCCTTTTCCAGGGGGGTTTGGGTTGGTAGTTTTCGTTTGTCGGGATATCTCTTTCCCGAAAAACCCCCGGGAAGGGGGTTTAAAGGGCATTGGTTTTTTGGCCCCGGCCCCTTTTGTTGGACCCCCAAGGGGTGGGGGGTAAGGGGGAGAGATGAAAAAAAAAATAAAAATACATCATTTGGTTTTTCCAAAAACAATTTCCCCCAAAAAAAGAGGGGGAAAGGGTGATCCCCTATTTCGGGAAAATTTTTATTTTAGATAGCGGGAATTTTCCCCCCCCCCTATTGGAGGGTTCGGGGCCGGGGGACGGTTTTTGGGGTTTTCCCGGCTCGTGATGGAAGGGCGGAGCAAGGGGCAGGAAACCCCCTTTTAGTTGAGCCCCTTTTGCCATACAGAAAAGGGGTTTTTTAAGCTTTAAAAAGGTGACCTCGGGTTTCCTTTAAAAGGTTAGGAAAAGGCTGTTTTAATTTTAAAGTAAATTTTCAAAAAACCCAAATTTAAAAAGCTGCTGAAGGGGGCCAAAAAAATTAGTGGGGCAAGGGGATTGGGTGACTCCCACAAACAGTTAAAATTTATCGAAAGGAGGGGATTCGCCAGCAGGGGTTTATCAGGTGTTTCAGAAGGGAGAGTTTTAAACGGAGGGCCTTTTGGCCCCCCCCAGGGGTTTTTGACGGGGGTGCGCAGGGTGACAGTTTAAAAAAGGGGCAGAAAGGTGGCCACCAAACCCTCTTTTTGACCTTTTTGGCAAAACCCCGTGGGTGCCTCCGGTCATCAAAGTGGGTTTCCTGATTGTCCGGGGTTTAGTTTTATGTTTCCGGGCCCCTTGAGGTTTCTTCAAGTGCCAGAAGTTTTGGGGCCCTGTCGAGCCTTTGGGTTTTGGGGAGGGGGGTGTGCGGTTTTTTGCTGCAAGGCAAACCCCTTGGGTGGGCCGTGTAAAGATCCCGGCCCCATTGTGCAAAATGGGTGGCGGGCCTTCCCCTCCTTTTTCACGAAACGTCCCCTTTGGATCCCGGAATTTCCCCAATACAAAGATTTTAAAACAGAAAAAAAAATTTCTTTTTTTAAGCCCCGGGGAAACAAGTTTGGGGCCATGTTTAGGGGCGGCCCACAGCTTCTTCGTTGCTTCGGCCGTTAAGAAAAATTTTCCAAAAAAGTTCCTAATTTGGTCAGTTGTGCCAGATGATGACCCTTTTTTGGTTTTTGGGGAAAACATTGCAAGGGAAAAAACTGGTCCCCTTTGGGGAAGCCGGTTTTCCCCCCCTTTTCCCCCCCCAAAAATGGGTGGCCCCCGGTGGAGGCCCAAAAAAACCCCCACCCCCCAGGGGTTTTCCAGCAGTTTACCAAAATCTGCTGCTGGGGGAGATTAAAAAAAACCCGCCTTCCCCCTCGAACTCCCCTGTCAGTTCCCGTGCGGGCAAGGGAGTTCAAAACCCCGTGTGGAGAGGGGGGAGATGAAGACGATAAAAACCACCATTCTCCCAAACCCGAAACCCCCTTCACCGTTGGCCCAAATCTGCCCGAAAGGTTTGGTTTGACCAACAAAACTCCCCGTGAAAAAATAACCAACAATTTACACCCCTTTGGCCCCAGTTGGGGTTTAGGAGATGACCTGATTTTCTTTCCCTTTTTGCCCTTGCACCATGGTTTTGTTTCAATTTCCATTGGGTTAAACCGTGGGGCTTAAAAATTTCCAAATTTTGGGGGCCGGGAGCTTCGGGGTCATTTTAAAAAACCCTTTGTCGTGGCCCCTTCAGGAAACTCAAAATTCAAAACCAGGAAAACCTTTAAATCTTTTGGGGTTTAATATTCCCTTTTAAAATTTCACAACCTCCACGTTGGGCCTGTCGGGCGGTGGTTTTTCCCCTTTTAAAACACAAAACCCCTTTCCCTTTAGTCCTGTGCTCTGGGCTACCTTTCCCCTTTTGGGTTTTAGCTGCGAGAGTCACGCCCCCGCCCGACGGGGGGAATTGTTTTCCCTTTTTCAAACTCCTTCTGGGCCCGGTTTGTCGTCAAGGGGGGGGCCTTTTTTTCCCGTCTGATAGGTGAACTTCCTCGACCCTTTTTTTCTGTTGGGTGACTTTAAAAGGTTTAAAAATCCTCCCTTTTGGGGGGTGGTTTAGTTTGTTCATCCAGAGGGGGTGCTTATTTAGGATTGTCCTTTTGATTTGGGGTTTGTTTTTTGTTCGAAAGACGGTTTCCCCCAAATTACCCCCACTTTCCACGGTTTACTTTCGTGGGTTTGATTTGTGGTTTTTTGCCCCTCGCTGGGGCCTGGACTATGGATGGTCCGTCCATGACGATCTGCACGGAAGTGACATTTCCCTGTCCTTCTACAACCTGTAATAACTGAAACACGTCTCTGTCTCTCACATTTAAATTATAAGAAAGCAAACTGGGATCTATTGCAGCCACTATTTCTAAGGCATTCCAGGACGCTGATTTTCTTCAGAGTCCGGACCCAGCAGAATCATGACTAACACTGTAATCAAGTGTGCTAAAGCTTGTATTCCAGTGTCTTCCGATAAACTTCAATGCCAAAAACACCCTGGTTTGATTCAGACTGCCAACAAATTTCAAAAGTTCGAAAACGGGCTCAGCGTCAGGTATACCAACGACCTTCGGGTCCCAACGCTCGAGCCCATCAAAAACTCCGTGCCAAATCGAGACACACTTTTAAAATCAGTAAACGTCGGTCCTGGAGAAACTTCTGCTCCAGGCTGACATCAAAAACTTCCAAGAAAAAAGTGTGGAACATCATTAAGAAAATCAAAGGGAAGAACACCTGTCCCACTGTGAACCATCTCAAGTTTCGGATTCTTTAATAACAGAGAAGAAAGCAGTTGCTAATCTGCTTGCTTCAACCATTGAAAAGAATTCCTCCTCTCTAATAAATCAGCCACTTTTGTCAAAAACAAAGCCCTAAAAAGAAAAATCACCCGCAACTTTCGTCAGACAACATGGAAGACTACAATCTTCCTTTCACGTTAAACGAGCTGAAATCTGCCTTACTCTCTGCGGCGATTCCTCTCCAGGTATAGATGAAATCCATTATCAACTCTTGAAACATCTTCCGCAAGAAGGTCTGAATATACTGCTACAGGTATACAACCATGTGTGGACTACAGTTTCTTTCCACCTTCTTGGCGGAAAGCCCTCATTATCCAATTCCTAAACCTGGAAAAGATCTTTCTAACCCATCAAACTACCGTCCCATAGCTTTGACCAGCTGTGTTTGTAAATTGATGGAAAAAATGGTCAATGCTAGGCTCATGTGGAAACTGGAAACCGATGGCCTTTTGGCGAAAGAACAGTGTGGTTTCGCAAACATCGGTCTACATTTGACCATTTGATTCGTCTGGAATCTACACTTCGGACCGCTTTTTTGAACAGACAGCATGCAGTGGCAATTTTTTTCGACTTGGAGAAGGCCTACGATACCACCTGGAAGTCGGGGATACTTCATGATCTCTACGATCTGGGTTTTCGAGGTCATCTTCCGCTTTTTATTCAAAATTTTTTGGCAGAACGACAGTTTCAGGTCCGGTTGGCACCACTCTCTCTGATGTCCACGAGCAGGAGTTGGGTGTTCCACAGGGGAGCATACTGTCTCCTGCCCTCTTTAGTATTAAAATCAACAACATTGTGAAATCAGTTCAGCAGGGTTCAGACTGTCATTGTTTGTGGATGATTTTGCTGTCTACGCAACTGGAAGCCTGTACCCGAGTGTCCAGCGCAGGCTCCAGCTTTGCGTAGATAAAATCCATCGGTGGGCAGATGAAAAACGGTTTCACCTTTTCTCCAACAAAGACGCAGTGTATTCACTTCCATAATTTCCGTCAGTTTTTTCCAGATCCTGAACTTCAAGTAGGGAAAATCTCCCATTGCAGCTGTTAAAGAGGCCAAATTTCTGGGAGTCATTTTTGACCAAAAACTTAACTTCTCAGCCATATTAAAAAACCTCAATAAACTGCTTGCCAGAAGCACTGAATATTCTGCGGGTCGTAGCGCACACCGACTGGGGCGCTGATAAGAAAACTTTGTTGCACCTCCACAGAGCCCTGGTCCGTTCCAAACTGGACTACGGTTGTGTGCTGTGTACGGCTCCGCACGATCTTCTTACCTCAAACTCTTGGACCTATCCACCATCAAGGGCTTCGTCTCTGTCTTGGAGCGTTCCGCACACCCCTGTCTACAGCCTGTACGCAGAGGCGGGTGAACCTTCACTGTCCAACCGCAGGCTGAAACTGTCTTTGAATTATTACATCAGACTGTTCTCGGAACCAGAAAACCCTGCCTATGACTGTGTCTTTGACCCTCCGTTCCAAAGTAAGTTTGAAAACAACCCTAAATGTATTCCGCCGTTTGGTCTTCGTATGCAGCCTCACGTGCGGAATGCAGGTCTAGACCTAGGTGTAGTATCTGATTTTTCCAAGTTTCCGGATCAACCACCGTTTTACCTTCTTCACACCAGAGATTCGTTTTGATCTTGCAGCTTTTCGCAAAGAGTCCTACCACTCTCTGGCGTACAAGGCATTGTATGCTGAGGCTCTGGTTTGAAATTCCCATCTGTCAAAAAGTTTTTACTGACGTTCCAAGTCTGAAGATGAGTGGCCTGTGCACTATTGGCCTGGGGCTCCTTCTCAGATACTGTTGGAAACATATTCATTCAGATTGCTTCTGTCTATTCTGCTGAACTTACCGCTCTGGTTTTTGGCTTGAAGATAATCTCATATTTTCTTCAAAGAGGGACTTTCTGGTTCTGTGCGGATTTCGCTGTCAGCTTTGGAGGCCATAGCTGGCGCAACCTCAGCATCCAGAACTTTTACTTTTTTTTGAACTTTTTAGTAAGTTGAAGGCGACGGTTTTTACAGACCTTACTCTGTGCTGTGGGTTCCTGGTCCCCATGTGTGGCATCGGCGGAAGAAATGGTTGAATCGTTTAGCCAAGAACCCACAAGAGAAACTGCGCAACACTTAATATCCCCTGCTCCAGATGTGAAACCCAAAATTAACGATTAGTGAGAGACCTCTGGCAGGAGGATTGGAACACACAGACTAAATAACAAACTCTTTCAGATCCGTCAAACCTTAAGGACTTTCCTCCCATCCTACGTCGGGAGGTCGTAAAGAAGAAACGATCTGTTCCGGCTGCATACACCGCCATTTCGTATTTTACCCATTCCTTTAGCCTTTAAAGAGTGAAGAAGCTCCGTGGTGTATTCCATGTCAGGCGCACTCACAATGAAACATGTTCTTTAGAGTGATGGGACTTGCACGATGTGAGACACAAACATTTTACAGCGGAGGTCCATGAAGATCCTGTTCAGGGAAGTCTCTGATGTGATCCTGGAGATTTTTGAGAGAAGAATTAACATTTTTCAGCTGATTTAAGATGATACGGCAGAAAGATTTTAACAAGATTCTGTGCGTTCTAGACGATGGTCATTTAATGCGATGTGTGAAAGTTTTTTTTTTTTTTTTTTTTTAATGACAGGTGAGTTGATTTTAAACGTGGTGACAGCCCTGATGTGGCCCTTAGCGGTCGGCTGGCTATAAGCACCATTATCTTATCTTATCCTACTAAAACATGTGATGTGACAAACACTAGTTTACTGCAAGAACAAAGAAAATGAGATTTAATTTAGGACCATGAGGTCTAAAACCAATCTCGCAAAATATTTCTGAAACAATATGGTGTGAACCACATTCTAAAGCACAGTGAAAAAAAATTAACCATGAACTCACCTTCAAATAATACAGCTAGGTTTAAACTTAATTCATCATGCAGGCCTAAAAGTCTAACAACGAAAGTATACCAGCTAACCAAGCGCAAATTCTTATAAGGAAAGATCCACCAAAAATCAATGCCATCCAGCTGACAGCATAGAAAATTATACGGCAATTCTAAAGGAAAAAGAGTACAGTTTGTTATCTTTAGAAGCATACTTTCATACTTAGAGTAACTAACCTGGATTAGCACCCCAAGCCACAGCTCAGCGTTTCCCCCAACCCTTCTGTCTGACCAGCACATTTGTAGATAGAAGACCCGGCAACAGGAAGTGGCCAAACAGGTAAAAATAAATAAGTGTCTTAATACAATATCGCTAAATAACAAGACGTATAGACAACAATACTAGTGGAAATCAGTATATGTCTTTTACCTCAAAATAATACAATCACTAATGAAAGTTTTTCTTTTTCTTTTCCTTTTGGTAAACCTACTAAAATAGGCTAAAAACCTTAGTACCGTGAATTCTGACAGTACACACAGCCATCTGTGTGTGTTTAAATGTGTGTGTGTGTGCAGTTGTATGTGCAATACATGCAAGTGTGTGTTGAAGAGGTTCTGTATGTGTGTGTGTGTGTGTGTGAGAGAGAGAGAGAGTGAGAGAGAGAGAGAGAGAGAGAATGTTTTTCTGTTTGAAAGACTGTCATATGTAAAAAAATAAATGTAAGTAACATGGGATTGGCGTCACCAACAATATGAGGTTGAAATCAGTGACAGCTTTATTAGAAAATGTGTTTTACAGTAAAATCAATCCTAAGTGTGTGTGAGGTGTGGTGTGCGTACACGTCTGTGTGGATACTTTGAATTTGGTTTTGCACATACATATGCATGCAAGTTTGTATCAATAGTGGTGTGTATGTGTGTGTTTGTGTATGAATTATTTTCACTTTTGAAATAGCTGCCTATGTTAGAAATAAGTGTTAAGTACTTTATCTGCTAAATCCGATCATTTTGGAAAGTGAGGGTGAGGGGTCCCAGCTTCATGTTTATGGTATTCTATTGATTCAGATGACAAAACAGCGGCAGAAATGTCGGCCTTTGGGGTATAGTGCACTGACTAAATTTTAGTTGTACAGGATGTTTGCAGTAAGAAAGGTGGACTGTTGAATTGGTAGCACGGGACTTGCTGATTGTTTACGACCTAGCTGCATGGTTGGTTTGACCCATTTACCCTTGTACCTTTTTTCAACAATTGATGTGTGACCACTGGAGTTGTGTGGTTGTGCATAGAAAAGTGAATGTTGAACTGGATTTGAATTGAACAGATCATTGTGTGACATAATTGCCTGCCTATGAAATGCTCTGGTATGTATGCTACACTTGCCAAATTTCTAAGATTTCAGAGAAATACATTATGTAATCAGCAATTGTTTGATCGGGTGATAGGGAAACGGATGAAAACTAAGTCATAAGGAGTGAGAAGTGCATGCAGTGTAAAAGGGTCAGCTGTTGTGGTGGTCTGTGTCACTGGAACTAGTGATGGTTCAGTAAAATTCTGATATGAAATTGCCAGGAGTCAGAGCTAAAAAATGACGTCATGTGAAGGGTTTGTAGAAGGAAAACAAACCAGTCTTGATAGATAGTAAGGTGATAGATGGCAAATACTGCATCAGTGTTTTGTTGAGCATCTCAACAGCAACAATGACACAGGTTTATTACAGAAACATTTCAGAAATAGTACTCAAGTGACAAAGTTATGCCAAATTCGGCTTTCATATAAAAGTAGATCTACCAGCCGCCGTGGCGAAGTGGTTAGCGCGCGGACTCCCGCTGGGAGGTCGTGGGTTCGAATCCCATCAGAAATTATGTGGGTTTTTCTGCCCGACCGGCTCCTACCCAGAGTTGAGTTTGCTGCGGACTCAGTTGGGAAGACTGGGACCACACAGTCGAGTTTCATCCACTTAATGGATGCGTTTCTGAGAGTGTTGCTCAAATTTCCTGACCAACACTGCAGGTGCCTGTAATCTCTCAGGCCTGGGTTGACGCCGGGATATATTATGAAAGGAAGCGTAGAGTACAGCCCTGTCATGTAGTCTCAGACCGAAATGGAAATCCGTAGCATCAAACTTATCATCCTCATTCTCATTGATCAGCATTAAAAAAAAGTCTCAAATTCTGTGGCCCTTCATGCCCTGCTCTCATGGGGACCTCAATTTCGATGTCCTCTCCATGTCTGTGGCTTTGGTTTGGTTCCGTTGGGGTCACCAGTATTGGTGAGTCCATGGGGTCTGTCAGTGGACGGACGTGGTGGGCGCCCTCCGGAGGGAGAGCTCACTCACGCCGGCTCCACGACTAAGCAATTATTGTCGTCAGTAGGGGCTTAGTAGGTGGTGTCCTGCGTATGTTAGATCAGAACAGGCACCACTGAACACCACCGAAGTGACTCGGCAGCAGTGCAGTGTCCTCCTCCGGTGGGTTGCCTCTTAACGACTTGACATTGACTGCTCCCTGTGGATTGCTGGTGCCGGGGCTGCGGCGGGGCCGACCAGGCTGTGGCTGTGGACAGGGTGTCGGAATGAGTGGCGTGGGTGCACTGCCTCTGGTGGCGCAGAGGTTGGGACAGGAAAAAAAGAAGAAAAAAAAAATTAGATCTACATCCTTTAGTTCTGCAAGAAAACTTTGGAGATTGCCATGGATTAAAATTGACTTGGCCAAATTGAAAATCATTGCCATTTGCTGACTTTTGATGATGGTGATCGAGCTACATCAGTTGAATGGGAAAAAGCAGACCAACAAAGAAAAGTAGTCAGATTTGAAACAATTATTGTCAGTTAAAGAATAATCTATTAACAGGCCTGCCAATCCAGTATAGTAGTAAGAGGTGAGAGCCAAGGCAAAAGGTATTGTTTATAGCATGGAAGGTAATTATTATGATGAGTTGTTTAAAGATTGTGGAGGGAACATGAACACATCTGCTATGATGCATAACACACACACACACACACACACACACACACACACTCACACACACACAAAATGATTGAAAATGTAAATTTTGAGTAAAAATGTTTAAACTGATGAACTCTTTTACCATTCTTATCTGCATTGCTGAATTTCATTTTTCCGTCATTCCATGGAAAAAATCTGTGACAGTTGGATTGTGCGGCCATGTGTATATATGTAGAGGCAGGCATGTTTTTTTGTATGGCGCACTGCTCACTGAACCTTTTTCTTTCCAGGCACTTGGTAAATGACACACATCAGCACAGGAGTTCAGATTTGTAGTGATTTATGTCGTTTCACAGAACAGTTCATGACCTTTGTGTCTATTGCTGCATACTGATGGTGATGGCTCTGTGCTTTAAGGGAGAGTATAAAAGGGACTTTGTTCAGGGAGAAAGACTTGTAAAAACTATTCAGCCCAACAGTAAGAAAGTGCAGAATTAAGTTAGGCTAGACAAGACTGAAGGCTTTTGAGTCGTAGTGGTTTATTTGACAGGCCAAGGCAGTTGCATATACTGAAGTTGAGAGGCCTTTTTCCCATTTCAATTTCGCTGTATTTGATTTCATGGGGAAAAAAATGAACATGGCT
>JAFLJL010002366.1:0-26913 GCA_018398815.1 Conus ventricosus | reverse complement strand
TGGTTATCCTATAGTTAATTTTAGTTAGGAGAAAATATTGTTTATTAAATGTTTTGTTAATCCGTTTAATTTAAATGATTTAAATGTTATGAATTAGTATTTTTAATCCCATTTTAATTTGATGATTTAGTTAATATTGTTAATATTGTTTCAGAAACCTAAAAGGGGGAAGATGTTACGTGTAATGGTTTTGTACGTAAACAAGGAGCGGCTAGCTCCGAAGTTAGAGGTCTCTCTCTCTTGAATACATCGTAACGAGCATGGCGCCCTGTCTCCGACTGCTGTCAGAATGAAGTGAGTCTGTTCTGGTTTTATGCATGCATGGGATGCACGCAACACCAACAAACGTACAGGCAAGCGTTGTACATGCTATTTCTCAAGTTCCAGGCAAACTAACAATAGACCCGCCAGTTAAAGTAATGTTAGCTGTTTTAATCGACTATATAACAATAAATGAAGAAAATCTAGAAGTCTGGGTCTCAACTAAACAGCAGACTATTCTTTCTCATAATGACTTAACACCCGGTTGGGCAGACGAACTGCTTACACAGTTTGACGCTGCCGCTGAAGAAGCTAAAATGAGAGGCTCTGGTTGGTCAGAGGGCGAAGTCCTAGAGATTAGATTAAAACAGGCTAAGTATGCGCCGATTGTAGGCAGGGCTTACATTCCACTACCTCCAGCATTAGTTGCAAAAAGAGCAGTTTTAAACATAAGGAATACAGACAACAAATGTTTTATGTGGTGTGTTCTCGCAGGCTGCATTACGTCCGCGACCACGCAGAGAGAGTGACTAACTATCGGCAATACACCAAAGATCTTAACTTCAATGGAATATCCTTTCCTGTTAGTGTAGACCAAATTGATCAGTTTGAAGAGCAAAACAAACCAATAACTGTCAATATCTACACATGGGATGAGGAAACAAATCTACAGCCGATTAAAGTGTCCAAGAACAGTCCAACAATTGGCGAGCCAGACAAAAATCATGTTGACTTACTACTGATGCTTTCGCCAGCGGGGCTACCACATTACACATTGATACGAACAATGAGTAGACTAATGCAGCATACTTCAAAAGATGGGCACAAACAAGAATTCTGCAGAAAATGTTTAACAAGAATTCCATCTGTGCAAGCCGCGAGTGAACATATAAAACATTGTAAAAGTTCTGTAGACTGTAATACAGAACTAATTACGCCCCCGCCAGGATCTAAAGTTAGTTTTAAGAACTGGAAAAAACTGCAACATTCTCCATACGTAGTTTACGCAGACTTTGAATCACTCATTGTTCCTTATGAAGGGCCAGCGCCACAAAAACTTCGAAAAACAGTCTTAATGAGTAATCATCAGATTTGTTCATTTGCCTTCATTATTGTTAGGTCAGATGGCGCTCATTCAACGCCAGAATTACACAGAGGACCAGATGCGGCTAGAAGATTTTTACAGCGCATGCAGCAAGTGCGTAATGATTGTTCTAATAATCTGAATTTATCTGAAATCATGATGACGTCTGAAGACCAACAACAGTATGCCTCAGCCACTCACTGTTGGATTTGTGGTTTAGGCCTCTCATCAGACGTAGCGAATCCAACAGTAAGAGACCATGATCACATTAGTGGAAAGTTCAGAGGAGCGGCGCATAACAAATGCAATCTTCAACTAAAGTTTGAACCAAAGACATGGAAGCTGCCCATCTTCTTTCATAACTTGCGAGGTTACGACTCTCATCTTATATTGCAAGCAGTAACCAACGCCTTCAGGGTGTCATGCATTGCACAGTCATCAGAAAAGTACATGTGCTTTAATCTAAATAACATGTCTTTTTATGACTCTATGCAACACATGATGGGCTCATTAGAGGCACTGGCTATGTCCTAAGTCCTGCCAAATAACAGAAGAATATTTGACCCAACTCTCGTTAGAAAGGCGTTTATCCTTATGAGTACATGAACAGTTGGGAAAGGTTTGACGAAGATACACTTCCGCCTAAAGGCCGTTCTTTTCTAGTCTTAGAGGAAAGGACATCATGATTCAGATACCAGCATGCTCAAGATGCGATGCAAAAGTTAGAGTGTAAAACGATGAGAGACTATCATGACTCCTACTTGATGGCTGAAACATGTTGTTGCGACGTCTTTGAAAATATAGAAAGACCTGCATGAAACATTATAGCCTGGATCCTGCGCATTATATTTCTGCGCCCGGATGAGCTGGGATGCTTTTTTAAAGATACTGGAGTACAGATTGATTTATTGTCAGATTTACCAATGATTCAGATGATTGAAAACGGATTGCGTGGAGGAATTAGTATGGCGTCGCATCATACTGTAAAGCAAACAACCAATACTTGGACGACTATGATCCGAGTAAAAGGTCTAACTATCTCATGTATTTAGATGCAAACAATCTGTATGGATGGGCTATGGCGCAATCACTTCCGTTACGTAACTTCAAGATGTACACAGGTACGAATAATATTCAAAAGGCATATAAAGTGTTGGGCAGTTTAACGCCTGATCAACAGCGTGGTTTCATTCTAGAAGTTGACTTAGAATATCCTCATGAACTCCATGACCTGCATAATGACTACCCATTAGCAGCAGAAAGTCTAAAGATGGATCCAAGAGAACCGCCTAAACTTGTGCCTAATCTTCGAGGCAAAAAAAATTATGTCTGTCATTACAGACTTCTACAATTTTATTTAAGACATGGGTTGAAGTTGACAGCAGTTCATCGCATAATTGCTTTTGATCAAGAACAGTTCATGAAACCATACATCATGAGAACACTGATCTCAGAACTAAAATCCACAGATGCTTCAGAAAAAGACTTTTTCAAGCTGATGAACAACAGCTGTTTTGGAAAGACTATGGAGAATCCCCACAAGCGCAAAGATGTTAGATTGGTCACCAAAGAGAACGAAGCAATTAAGCTGACTTCAAAACCTAATTATCAGGACTCAGAAGATTTCATGACCAGCTTTTTGGCATAATGATGAAAAAAAAGAAAGTCAAATTAGACAAACCTGTATTTATTGGGTTTACTGTTTTAGAATTATCAAAGCTTTTGATGTTAAATTTCTTTATGACTACTTTAAGCCATCGTATCCTGAGTCCAGAGTACTTTACACAGATACAGACAGTTTTGTTATAGATATTCCTACTGAAGACATCTATAAAGACATGGAATTAGAAGTAGCTAAAGGAGCGAGTGGATGGTATGACACGTCCGATTACCCTAAAGATTCGCCTTTACATTCAATTACTAATAAGAAGGTTTTAGGAAAGATGAAGGATGAATTATCTGGAAAGGTGATCAAGGAGTATGTGGGGTTAAGGTAAAAAATGTACAGTATTTCGAGCCAGGAGAAAATCATTAAGAAAGCAAAGGGAATATCACGCAGCGTTGTGCAGTCAAACATATCACATGACAACTACAAAGAAGCATGTTTGGCAATAAGACTTTTCATCATGACAACGTAAAACTGCGATCTAATCTACATGAGATCAACACAACAGTTGTAACAAAGAAGTCATTAGATAGAACAAACACAAAACGGGTGTTTGTTAATCCAGATTTTCATATGCAATTGGGCACTGGAGAACCGTAAATTAATTAAAGCGGAACTGTGTCTGGCGGAATTATCTGCAGTTCTTCTTTCACAAAAGATCTTTGAGGAGCTGGTTGTTTTGTTGTAGCAGTTTCTCGTAAATAATACACGGGCGGATTCATTTTTACAATTCTTTTTATTTCATATGGATCAACACTCCAAACCGGATCGGTTGCCCTGATGCGAGTGTCCCCTTCTGCTTCCCCCGGTAAATAAAGGTACCTTACTTTTAAACCAAACGGTAATAGTTTGCCGGATGAAGACTCTCCTTCAGCAACATTTATTGTTTTTCTTTTGATTGCTTGTACTGGTTTTAGACCTTTTAAATTCTTCATTATTCATTGCGCGCAAAACTGAGGGCAGTCTTCTAACCCATTCTGTGTTGCGAGAATTGTCAATCAGCTCTCTGGATACTGGTAGGAGAAAAGTCTTTCGGCTAACTGTTTGTTAAAGTTTTCAACTAAAGCCTGTGATCTGTGAACTCCCGGAATGCCTCTTCTAATAGTAACTCTGTGTTTTAACAATAATTGATTCACTTGGCCTTTAAATTCTTTTCCATCATCGACTTGAATCATGCGAGGGAAAGTTAAGGGGCCTCGTTGGTATATCAGTTGTATGGCAACAGCAACAGCAGAAGCACTCTTTTGTGTTAATGGCTCCGCATCTTTGTATCTTGAAGCCATGTCAATGACTGTGAGTGCGTACTTAAATCTTTTTCGTCAAATCGTATCAGAGGGCAAATATAGAGAATCCATTTGATGGGTGTCGTTTGGAGTTGTGTTCACAAAGTGCGGTCTCTGTATTCGTCTAGGGGCAGGTAAATAAATTTGCCAAATCGCTTGTTTAGATAACCATTCCTTTGCCGTTTTTTCACTGACCCCTGCCGCTTGGCTTAGCTTTTGTATTGCTGTGATACCCTTCCAATATCCTTTGGGCGAATAATAAATTTTGTTCATTTTTTATTCAGCCAATATTATGCGCAACAAAATACACGACGGTCATCCCAAAGGCAATAAACGCGATTTCTTGCATCTTTTGTTTTTTGATGGTTGATAAAAGTCACTGAATTTTGGTGGGGGCAATGTCTGGACCGGTTTGCCTGTTACTAGATAATATTGTTTTATTGCTTGATCAACATCTTTAAATATGTAAGCTGCATGCCCCTGTTTTTTCAGTGTGTCATTAATAAAATCTAACTGCTCAAGTCTCTGCTTTTCATAGGCGTCTTGTGCAGCTGCTAGTTCCTCCATAGCTTTGTTATGTCTTTCTCTCTCGCCGTCATCCCGTAGTTTACTAAATGCGAAATTACTTCCGCTAAAGCAAGCGCATTCACCACAGCCCCACTATCATCATTACGAGCGAAGCCATTTTTTATAAATGTATTTTTTATTTACATATTTATACTGTTTGGAATTATTCTTTGCTTGACTAGAAAATCTTTCGTGGCAACCGAAGCTGCAATGATAGCAATCAGCTTGCTGAATCCTCAAAGTCTAGTTTGCCAAGATCTGCTGGTTTAATTCTTAACAAGCTTTTACCAAGCATTGAGTATCCTACACTTAGCCCTCCAATAACAGCAGAATGGTATACAAGGTTAGCAACAGTTTTTTCAGTGCTCATTTTTATAAAATAAAATAATTATAATTTAATAAAAAACATGAACAGCGATGATCTACTACAGCTACAAGGCGGCCTAAACCTTCCTGAACTTATGAATGACCAAGTTGATGATCAAGCTATTATGCCCAAAAAGGAGAGGCTGTATTCTTTGGCAGCATGTGGGAAAACAAAACAGTTCCTCGGAACTGAATTCAGCATAGAACAGATTCAACAGATGTCTTCACAAGACATTATAAAGTATCATAACAGGTATGAGGCGCAGTTGGGGTCGAGAATGGTAAAAAGCGTTGGGCAAACGGTTCTTAGTTTGTACACTAAAGTAGTCAGTAGATTTGCTCCCATTGATTCTGAACAAGATCTTACGTATGATTTAACGCAAGATCCAGTTTTAACAAAGTCATTAGAGTCTCTAGGGTGTGATTTATACTATAGATTTGGAACATTGTTATCGCCATTAATCATGGGATTAATAACTTTTAATCATATAGATTTTATTTCCCTTCAAAATGAACGATCTGGAAAATCAGCAGAACCAGAAAACACTGAATCAGGTGGAGAAAGTAACCAAGCCAGAAAATCAGCAGAAAACGCTGAATCAGGTGGAGGCCATTAAAAATCCTGGGCGTGTTGAGCAGGAAAAAAATTAGCAGAGTGGAACAGACAAAAAAAATTAATGTTACAGAATATGACTCATCATGAAAACATAACGCCGCCAACGCCAGAACAAGTTGATTCAATGCCAGCTATAAAAACTCCATGTGATACAAGGGCCCCAAAGTCTTCATGGAATATTGAACTTAAAACTGTTGCCATTTTTGGCGCCATTGCTGCTGTTGGGGGCAGTTATTACGGCTATAAAATATATACACAATGGCAACAGAAACAAAAGCAATCAAAAAAATCTGAGCCACTAAATGCAGAAAAAGACACCAGCACGCCAAAACCGCCAATAACAAGCATCATTTTGATCCATTTATAATGGAATAATATTTTAAGAACT
The DNA here is from genome assembly GCA_018398815.1 of Conus ventricosus. Taxonomy (NCBI): domain Eukaryota; kingdom Metazoa; phylum Mollusca; class Gastropoda; order Neogastropoda; family Conidae; genus Conus; species Conus ventricosus. Next base: position 20,682 of record JAFLJL010002366.1, on the reverse strand, counting down.
TAATTTTAAATTTTTTAATAAAAAATAGATCATGGCGTATTATAAAATGATAAAGTCAATAAATAAAGACATGGAGTCTATAAAAGACATTTCCATAGATCAGAATTGTAATCAATGCGGTTGCTTAGGGTGTAAGAACTTCCTTAAGATCTATGCAGAGAACGCTGAGCAAGACATCCTCAACGATGACGCGTTTTTTGAGGCGTGTGTGTACTATATTAGACATTGCTATTTAAGATAAAAACATAGATTGTATTTTTTTGATAATTATAAGAACTTGAATAAGAACTTGGTTGTACTTAGAGGATGACTTAGTTATGATCTTAGGTTAACTTGGGTAAGAACTTGATCAAGAACTTATTAAGAACTTGAAGTAACTTAATTAAAAACTTAATTAAGAACTTGGGGTGACTTAATTAAAAACTTAATTAAGAACTTGGGGTGACTTGGGGGTGGGAGTGTGTGTGGTGTACACAGAGCTTTATTATTTGTCATGTGTAACACCACTTGGTGCAAGACAGTGCTTGCGTTTTTGTAATGCATTGGCTCTTTTGTTTGCAAGTTCAAAGCAGCCCCCAAGTGCATTTAACAAAAGCCTGATTAAATAAAACAAGACAATTGTATAAAGTACACCCGCCTAAAAAGGCAGCCTAAGCACGGGGCAGGAGTCCAGCAAGTAGGCCACCGTTCACGCGCTTGTGAACGGCGAAGCATGACGTCAAAGCAGGTGAGGTAAGAACTATTTTTAGAAAACTGTCCAGGGCTTTGTGGGGCAGGAGTCCAGCAAGTAGGCCACCGTTCACGCGCGCGTGAACGGCGAAGCATGACGTCAAAGCAGGTGAGGTAAGAACTATTTTTAGAAAACTGTCCAGGGCTTTGTGGGGCAGGAGTCCAGCAAGTAGGCCACCGTTCACGCGCCGTGAACGACGAAGCATATCCTGGGGTTCTTCCCTTTTAATCTTTTCAATTATTTCTGTCATTTTTTTAAAGTAGTCTTGATTCTCTTGCAAAATAAACATTTCTTCTTCAGTCCACAATTCCGTTGGTGTTGGCGGTGGTAATGGGAGATTTTGAGCTTGTTGGAAAGTTGTAGCTGATTCCATGCTTTCCACCATGGTTTCATCCATTTCTTGAGTAATATTAGTGTCACTTCCAGCACTAGTAGAAGGCATTGAAACACCACTTCCTTGACTCGCCATGTTTTTAACACACACACAAGTTCTCTCCGCTCAGCCCCGCCTGTCAAATGTAAAATCACAGCACAGTAACCACGCCGTGCTTGCCCGGCAGTCAGTGGAAGAATGTGTGGGTTAACCTAGGCGTGAGCGGCCGTAAGGCTACGCTTAACTCGCTGATTGGCCGGCTAGAACAGCGCCGCCGCGCGGGAGTGTTAGCGTAGGACAGAACGTTCTAGAAAGCTGATGTAATGCTAGGCAGGAAGGAAGGGGGTGAAGAGGAGGGGGGAAGAGGGGTAGAGGAGGTGCGGCAGTATTGATTTTTTGGCCTGTGTATTTGTGTGTGCGTGCGTGCGTGTGTGCGTGTGTGTGTGTGTGTGTGTGTGTGTGTATGTGTGTGTGTGTGTGTGTGTGTGTGTGTGTTGTGTGTGCGCGCGCTCGCGTGTGTGTGTGTGTTTTGTGTGTGTGTGTTTGTGTGTGTGTGGTTATATATAAAGTTGTAGCTGATTCCATGTCTTCCACACAATTTAATCTATAAAGCTGTTGAAAAAGTATTTGTGATTCAAAAACTTTTTCTAACTTAGAATCCACACTGTCTTCTAAAACTACAGCTATATTGCCATATGCAAACTTACACCACCACAGCACTGGGAGAAATAAACACCCCGAGTGCTGGGCAGGTAGGCCGGCAACTAGCAATTAAAAGCTTACACCTCCTGACAGAGTTGACAGTACTGAAAAGAGAGCCGTGGGAAAGACACCGTTTGTATATGAAGCGCGTTCAGTCACGGCTGCTTTTCCCTACGTTACTCTATGGGGCGTGTTCAGTCCTGGCTACTTTCCCCTACGCTACTCTCTGAAAACTTTAGTAAATTAGTATTAAAACAGATAACCCTGCACAGTATGTTTGTTTGTAAATAATCGTTATTTTTTGGTTATTGAAGTCTTACTTGTCAGAGAACGTAGATATACCAATCCTGGGTTACTTTCGCCCGAAAAGGTTGAGGGCGGAAGTGGCCCAGGATTGGTATATCTACGTTCTCTAGAGTCATGAAATGGAATGGAGCACAGAATGGAGTCACACATGTACTGATGCTGGACAGAGTCATGAAATGGAATGGAGCACAGAATGGAGTCACACATGTACTGATGCTGGACAGAGTCATGAAATGGAATGGAGTCACACATGTACTGATGCTGGAGTCGCACATGTACTGATGCTGGACAGAGTCATGAAATGGAATGAAGCACAGAATGTGCTTTGTTCTGTCAGCATAGGCAGTGTTCTGTGGAATGGAATTAGATGTGTGAAGACTTCATATCATCTGACCTCTGAAGATGGAGTGTGGCTGCCTCTGTGGCAGGGTGAACAAAAACAGCCTTACACGATGACCACTCCCTGTATGAAATGTGTTCAGTGACCTGGTCATTGTTAAGATGCATCAGGTGACTCCAAGAGTGTTCAGGTGATAGATAAAAGCCATTGTCACTGTCATCTCATTTCATTGCTCTCACCAACTCACACATCATTCAGTTCCAGGTGACTCCAAGAGTGTTCAGGTGATAGATACAAGCCATTGTCACTGTCATCTCATTTCATTGCTCTCACCAACTCACACATCATTCAGTTCCAGGTGACTCCAAGAGTGTTCAGGTGATAGATACAAGCCATTGTCACTGTCATCTCATTTCATTCCTCTCACCAACTCGCACATCATTCAGTCCAAGCACACATGGAGAGCATATACAGGATTGAGCATTATTGTGTTTTTTTCTGACCTGGCCTCTACAGTAGGTAAAGTATACCCCATCGCCTACAGAAAACAACTTGCCCATCAAATGGCCATGGTTTTAAATCATGTAAGATTTTAAATCATTAAGATATAGAGAAGCACAATCCACACAAGTTCAATAATACTGTGCAAATGCCTAATTCTGAAGTCAGTCTGTGGTCTGTCTGCCCGTTTATCTTTCTCTTATTTCGTGCGCGGGCACACACACACACACACACACACACACACACACACACACACACACACATACAGACACACACACACACACACACACAGAATGGGAGAGAGCACAAAACAACAACAAAAAAACCAAACAAACCCTCAAAGAAACTGACAACAATGCAGACTGGATTGGTAAAACATCTTAAATGTGTGTGTGTGTGTGTGTGTGTGTGCGTACGCGCGCGTCTGTGTGCGTGCGTGTGTGCATGCATGCATGTGTGTGTGTGTGTGTGTGACATCAAGTGAAATGACATTTACGGGAAATTCCTGTTCAGGTAAAATGAGGCAATGCTGATAACTGTTGCATGCAAGGCGAAACACATGCACTCTTTGGACCACCAGCCTACACACACACACTCACACACACACACACACACACACACATCACAGAGAGAGAAGGGAGAAATGAGAGAGAGGGAGAAACAGAAAATAAGGGGGGGGGGGAGAGTTAAAAAAAAAAGGGAAAGGCATGGGGTGGAGGGGGGGAGACGGCAGACAGGTACTGACGAATGTGAGGACAAAGTGAGAGACCAAAGGAACTTTTTCATATATATACATATATATGTGTATGTATGTAATATATATGTATATATATACTCAGAGGCATAAAAAACGCGAAAACAAACTGTATAGAAATTTTTATGTAATTTGGCTACCGATTCCTTTGAACTGGTAATAGAAAGTGAGAAAAAGCAATCGAACACCGCAAAAGTGTCCTTTCAAAGTTCATTCTGGTAGAAAAAAAAGGTCACATGAACTTGACCTTGACCCTGTTTAACAGCAGAATGTCAGTAACTGGTATGACCACCTCGAGCATTGATCACAGCTGTGCACCTGCGGTACATCGAGCGCACCAGAGTGTTGGTCTGCCTCTGGGGGACTTGCCACCACACCTGGCCCACAGCAACAGCAAGCTGAGCTGCTGTCTGGGTCTGGGGTTGAGCTGGTTCAACTGCCTCTGAAGGGCATCCCAGAAATGCTCTATTGGGTTAAGGTCGGGAGAACGGGCTGGGTGAGGCAGCAGATTGATGTTGTTCTGCCTCAGGAAGTTCTGCGTAGCACGGGCATGTGCGGCCTTGCGTTGTCCTGCTGAAACAGGTTCTGTGGATGCCGCTGGAAATGCGGCAGGATGTGGGGCCTCAGAACTTGGTCGATGTAATGAACAGCAGTGACCCCGTTACCACGTCCTGGACCCACATTCTGGAAGATGACTGGCCCAATACGGCGATTTATGCCGATAGCCCCCCCAATCATGATGCTTTCACCACCCCATGGGTCCCTTTCGGTGATGTTGGCATCTGTGAAGCGTTCCCCCGCTCTTCTCCAGATCCGGATGCGGCCATCGCCTGGGTCGATGCAGAACCGGCTTTCATCACTGAAGAGGACTCGGCCCCAGTCCCGATGGCGCCAATGCACGTGGATCTGTGCCCACTGCAGACGGTTCTGGCGATGCTGGAGTGTCAGGATAGGTCGCCGGGCTGGACGCCTGCATTGGAGACCAACTGTGTTCAGTCGGCGACGCACGGTCCTGTTGCTGATTGGCCTGCCATGGTTGCCGACGGTGTTCCTGGCTGTGTTGGCAGCGGTTTGGTAAGGCTCTCGTCGATGCTGATGAAGAAGATGGCGGTCTTGGGCTGCTGTGGTGACCCTCGGTCTGCCGCTCCTCGGTCTGTCATCAGTGGTGTTTCTTGCTTGAAAGCGGTCCAGAAGGCGATAGACGGTGGAAATGTGGATTCCGAATGCGATAGCGACCTGCCTCATTGGAACCCCAGCCTGCAGTTGCCCATTGCTATGCAACGATCTTGACGAGAAAGTCTCGGCATTATGTTGGCGCCTCTGGAAGGGATGATTTGAACTTTTTGGGGTTTGGAAATTTATAGCCCCACAATGGGGGCCACATTGAGTTGCAATTCACATTGATGCACGTGGCGTAGGTAGTCCAATGGCAAATGCACTCCTCGTGCCAAAAACGCTGACCCGGCAACATTCACCCACTGTTACGAGGTTACAACCGGCCAAGACACCACGTACTGCTAATGTTGCACGTGCCAACGACATTGCTTACGTCCTGTTCACAATGTGAACAATCGTGCACTGTCTCTATTTTTTCGCGTTTTTTATGCCTCTGAGTATATATATACATATATATGTGTGTGTGTGCATGTACGCATGCATGCTTGAGTGCGTGCATGTGTGTGTGCATGTGTGTTTGTGTGTGAATACATACATCCATCCACAACTGCATCCGGATAGCATGATTAAAACAATGGAGTAAAGTGATCTTCAATGTATAAAGGCATGGCTATATATGAAAGAGGAGAAGGGTGGTAGAGTAGGAGAGGGGTGAAGGTGGTGGTGATGGGGGTAGGGGTGAATCACGTTAGTTGTCAAACAAAAATGAGGGAGAAGGGGGTAGTGGTGGTGGGGGAGAAGGTTAGGGAGAGGAGGAGAAAATACAATTGAAGGAGAAAATTGGCAAAATACGTAATTGTCACACTGAGCACAAATGCATGCACACACTCAGCTCAGCATTCACTCTGTGCACACCAATCTCTCCAAACAACCAGAAGGCGCACTACAATAACTCTTCTTCTCCCCCTCCTCTCCGGGGAATAATTTACTAAATGATAACTTTTCAAGCATATACAACAGGTTTGTTTTCCAAGAATTATCTTCCGTTCCTCCTCTCCAGTGGAGGTACAAACATTCCACAGATCCACTAGCTGGGACCAAATTTCATCTCATTATACATAGTAATTTACAAGTACATCTTTTACCGGTTTCTCCTCCTCAATGGAGAAACAGTTTATACACTTTCCAAAGAAGAATCAAAGATGGCTTAAAATACAGGAACAATGTCGGAGTTCCGACCCAGGGGGACAATCAAAAATCATAGTGGGTCAACACGACAAACGTTTTCAACATTCTCTCACGACTGCCGCAGTCGTTGTCCTCTTCAACTAGGTTCTCCAACTCTGGAGACAATTAGGTGCTGCCACAGCACTGGAGCCCAAATACTTCTGCGACTGCCACAGCACCAGGAAGGGCTGAAACATGAATGAAGTCCGTGTTAGTAATCTATTTCAAAATCTGAGTAATGATAAATTCTTTTCCCTTTTCTTAACTCTCTCTCTCTCTCTTTTCTCTCCCTATCTGTCTATACCTCACCTGGTAATGGTAGATTACAGGTGAATCTCGTTCTGCAGCTCCAAACAACCTGTCTAGTCAGTGTCCCCAAGCCATCTCCTTCCTATAACTTAGTTTTCCTTCCTGCGCTCTTCCTGAGTACTTATTCGGTGAGTACACATCTGTAGTGATGCACGGTTTCTGCGCATGTAGACGAGCTCAGCGGAAGTGCACCTCGCGTGAGAAGTGTTCACTGACACTCGGGTAAACAAGCAGACGAACTCCGGCAGTACGACAGGGGAGCTTGAAGAGTGCGGTTCTGCTAACTTGCTGTTAGTAATAGCGACACTCGGGCCTTGAGGAGAGAGCGGACTAGCTAACTTGTAGTTAAATAGGGAGCTACTTCGTACCACAGTGACAGTACTTAACACTAGTGACAGACCAGTGCTTGGGCCTCCAGTTACCAGGAGACAGTTTTGCCCTAGCACTGCAACAGTACAGCCGTAGACGGACACAACGGCTAAAACATCACCAAGTAAAGGTTAACATGGAGAAATCATGATTACCCCCCCACACACACACACACACACACACACACACAGAAGACACTGACACAGGCGCGCACACTGGAGGAAGCATTCTACAGAGAGAACAGGACTCGCAGTGAGAAAATCTTTCACTCACAAAGACATGATGCTAACAATGACAACTGACAGCAATTGGAGTAAATTTTATTGAATGCATCATCTGTAGCATGAGTAAGCATTCTTATTTTTTCCAAGAAAATGATAACTCCATTAGGTCCACTCCGTTTTAAACACATTATTAGAATTAAATTATATCATTGCATCTGTTTGTACGCTTTTCTTCTTTTCTTTTTTTTCTTCATTGTTTATGAGAGAAATCTAGAGATGTTATGCATTTAACAAGAACATGCTGTCTGAATGCTTACGATGCTTTCATGGTAGTAAATACTAGAATGACAATGTTGCCCCATTGTACACATGCACACTATGGTATATTGATGCAAATCAGTGAACTGAAAGGATGACAGTGTTGCCCCATTGTACACATGCACACTATGGTATATTGATGCAAATCAGTGAACTGAAGGGATGAAAATGTTGCCCCATTGTACACATGCACACTATGGTATATTGATGCAAATCAGTGAACTGAAAGGATGACAATGTTGCCCCATTGTACACATGCACACTATGGTATATTGATGCAAATCAGTGAACTGAAAGGATGACAGTGTTGACCTACTCTTTTTCTTGAATATGTAGAAACATGATTTCATTACAAGATATTTACAATGTTGCGTGTAAATAAAAAAAGACACAAAAATAAGGGGGAGAAGGTATATGTGGAGTAGGGTGCTTGCAGCAGTGAGACCCCCTCCCCCTCTCCTAGCCTCCACATACAAATTACATATTAAATTTTTTTTTTTCAAATGAAAATTAAAAAAAAAGAGAGATTTGCTTTGATTACAATGCCATTAGTAGGCAGTAAGCAGACAGAAGTGTACATCTGATGTTGGTTGTTCACTGTACATCTGAATCTGAGTGTCAAAGGAAGGATGTTGAAAAAGAAAACCTTGATACATGAAAGTTTATACCACAGGCAAGTCTAGAATCATTACATTTGACAGTAAACTAAATAAACAGTAAACAAGTGGGTATTTTGCTCCCATAAGAAAACCTAACACAGAGTAACTTTTATTCAAGACTGGCACAGCCTTTTAAACTTGAATAAAGTTTTTCATAACAAGATATTTAAGATTTTGCGTGTAAATCAAAAAAGACAACAACAAAAAAGGGGGAGAAGGTAAATGTGGAGTAGGGTGCTTGCAGCACTGAGTAAACTGAATATTTAACAGTTTTTGAGTAGTTTCTTATTATGTACAAATAGACATGTTCTGTATATTTTTATTTACATATTGCATGATTTTTCTGCCCTTGAAATCACTTCTCTGTGTAATCTGGGGAAAAATACTATGATTAATGAATAAAATAATGTAAAAATAGCAACATTGGGTTTTGTGTGTGTGTGTGTGTGTGTGTGTGTGTGTGTGTGTGTGTGTGTGTGTGTGTGTGTGTGTGTGTGTGTGTGTGTGTGTGTGTGCGAGATGAGAAAAAGAGAAGTGAATTTCAGCGAAGCACACACACACACACACCACACACACACACACACACACACACACACACACACATATATATATATATATATATATATATATATATATATATATATATATATATATATATATATATATTCTGCTACGGTTTTTGGACAAAATTCATATTACAGGTACAATGGAACACACCATCTTGTCATGACTTGTAAAGTTGTATCATTGTTGGAACAAGATCTACTGATCATTTTGATGTACATAGATTATTTCAAGTGACTGATATACATTTATGGTATTGGAATATCTAACCAAAATTAATAACTAATAAAAACTGCCATTGAAATATGGTTATTAATTTATTCATCATTGGTCTTATTGCCTTGTTTGTGTGTGAATGAGAACAAAAAAAATAATAGAGTATTACACTGCCAAACATCATCATCTTTCTTGATAACAAACAGTACACCATTTGGATGTTTGCTCTCAAGTCATGCCATAACCAGTACACTGACCCAAATGAATGTTGCTACTAACAGAAAGAAAAAAATCTTCATGCATACCAATCAAAATTCAAAAACAAAATTAACAAGAAATTAAAAAGATTTTAAAAAAATTTAAAGCAAAGATATTTGCATAAATGAGAGAAAGGAGTGAGTGCTTTTAAGATAGGTAAAGGCACGTTGGTCACATGCATCAATCATAATGATTTTAAATGAATCTGAACACTTCTCACCAACCATCAGCTTGCATAGTGATGTATACACTGGACCTCTTATATACAATGGATTATAAACTTGTTCCCTAACTTGAAATGGATTACAAACTTCATTATCTATATTTTTGCCAGTGTGAATTTGGCCAAACACCTAAAGTTGCTTTAGTTTCAAGCAGTCTTTTTTGATTATATATATATATATATATATATATATATATATATATATTTATATATATATATATATATATATATATATATATGCAGAATTAATTTCTGCAAGCTGCTCCAATGTAAGCATTACCACGTTCACCAATCATTAAATTTGGAAGAACATTTTCGTGTCCCCTCCCCCCTCCCCCACCCCAACACAACGGCCACTTACTCCCTCATCAGGGGGCCTGACAGAAAAATTCAGCAAAGGTTGCACAAGACTGCACATCAGACATAATACTCAGGATAGAGTTTTTTCTTTAAACTGCAGGAGAGGGGAACTCTAGTGTGAAATAGGAAACTTGATAGCTCATGAGATTCCACAAACAGGAGGGATCTTGATTACACATTCAGTATTGAGCAATACAAGAGACCAAATCCAAAAACACCTGACCATTGAAAATGTTCAATGTAAGCATTACCACAGTTCTACCTATCAATCTAAATTTGGAAGAACATCTTTTGTGTTCCCCACCCCCCCCCCCCTCTCCCCCTCGCCAACACAACTGCCACTTACTCCCTCATCGGGGGGCCCGACAGAAAATTCAGCAAAGGTTGCACATGACTGCACATCAGACATAATACTCAGGATAAAGAGTTTTTTTCTTTAAACAGCAGAAAAGGGGAAACTCTAGTGTGAAACAGAAAAATTGATAGCTCATGAGATTCCACAAACAGAAGGGGTTTGATTACACATTCAGTATTGAGCAATACAAGAGACCAAATCCAACACACCTGACCATTGAAAATGATCCATGTAAGCATTACCACAGTTCTACCTATCAATCTAAATTTGGAAGAACATTTTTGTGTCCCCCCCTGCCCCCCACCCCAACACACCTGCCACTTACTCCCTCATCAGGGGGCCTGACAGAAAATTCAGCAAAGGTTGCACATGACTGCACATCAGATATAATACTCTGGATAGAGTTTTTTTTTTAAACAGCAGAAAAGGGGAACTCTAGTGTGAAACAGGAAACTTGATATCTCATGAGATTCCACAAACAGGAGGGGTCTTGATTACATATTTAGTATTGAGCAATACAGAAGACCAAATCCAACACACCTGACCATTGAAAACGTTCAAGCAAATCTGCTGACAACTGTCCTCCTGAAATTGCACAGAAAGAAACACACAGACATGATTTGCGTTGCAAGTTTTGTTTCTAGGATGGTTAGTCGGTGCTGGCATATAGTGTAGACTTTGGCCATTCCAATGATCCTCTCCACATGGACTCTCTTACTGGCAATCTTTCTGTCCATTTGTAGAGTTTTGGGGGAGGGTCTGTTTTTCTTTTTGAAGAAAGCAGGAATGTTAACTTGCACATCTCTGGGTGCAAACATGTCCTGCACATTAAACCCCTTATCAGCCATTACAGAATCCCCTTTTCCACAGAGCTGGGCAAGGGCACTTCTTTCAACAATTTGACGGTCACTTGTAGACCCTGCATAGGCATCAGAAACATAGGAGGTCAGACCCCCTGGTGTGACACCGACAAGAACTTTCATGGTATTTCCATGTTTGTAGGCTGAGAAATGTGCCTTTTGGGAACGAGGGTTAGATGGCTGCTTGATTCTGATCTCAGTTGCATCTAGAATTACCCTGGTGCTTGGAAACTTTTTTCTAAAATCAGTTGGGCATTTGTATCGAACAAGCTTACCCTGAGGCCACCAATTTATTTCAGACCATTGTAAATGACAGAAGTTAATCCATGTCACAAAGATGTTTTGCACAGATAACTCAGAAACCACAAACATGCGGCCTAATTCAAAGTGAGGGTAGTGGCGTCTCAGCTTCACTAGCATCAAAAGGAACTGATTTTCTGGGGACAAACATGAGCAGTTTTCAGAATAACTGTATCTAAGATGATTCACATTGTCACCCAAAGACCAGAATGCAGCCATGAATATATTGAAACTTTCTAGTCCAGTGTAAAAATGCACAAGTTTATCTGTGTGCGTTCCTCTCATTCTGTCAGGAAAAATGTCATCATCAGCCTGATCAGGTTCCTCATTTGAATTGTCACAGGTTCTGCTGTTTGCCCTGGCCATTTGAACTGCATGTATATGTTTACAGGGTATCGTCCGAGTTAAGAAATCCGCACATGTGCATGAAAACATATGAGGGCAAACACCACAATCTGTGCAGGTCTGTTTACACTTACATTCCGCACAGGCTTCGTTTGGGGTTACGTAATAATGCACATTATCCTGCTCTGCAGAAGGTACAATCCATTCAGAACCATGTTCTTCAACATCTTTTATGTCCAACTTCAAAGCACTCTTATGTCTGATATGAATTTCACGGAGTCTGTGTGTCAATTTCCCCATATGGCATTTATACAGCTGTTCACAAGCTTTGTCTCTTGCAAGCTGGAGGAGAACGAAGAGGAGACCATCAACACGTTTGTTTTGTTTTCTTTGGAAATATATATCTTTCAACACACGATGGAATGACTCCACATACATGTTGGTATTAGCAAAAACCCCCTATGAAAACATGCTGCCGAATACAAAACTCTGTTTTCTCTGACATATTCACTTTGGAAATAATTATGGAAATCTGGAAAGTTCTGGTTACAATATTCTTCAAATTCTGTCATTTTTTTGCGGAAAATTACCTCATCTACCTCACTTCTCAACATGCACAACATGTAATAAAGTTCAGCCTGCTCCTCTATGTCTGGCACTGACTCTCTCAGTTTCTTTCTCCAAGCTTTATCCACATGCCAGCTACAATATAATCTTCTCTTTGGCAATGGAAATACTGCGCACCAGGCATTATAGAATGAATATGCTAAGTCACACTCATAAAAGTGTTTGTTTGATAATCTTCACCATTATTTGCTGCTTTAACATTATGAAAAAAAACTTCAAGTATAGAAATGTCTTCTTGTTAGAAACTGCCCATGCTACAGGAATCCCCTCACCAAAATCATCAGCTACAAGTATGGTTGTCAAGAGGAATTGGTATTGTGTTGTGGAGTAAGTGGAGTCAATGAATATCATGTCACTAGAAAAACGTTTCATCATGTCTCTTTGAAATGCTGTTCGGATGCAAAGTAAAAAATCATCTTTCAGCAGATTATTACTGGGATCTGACAGTCCTTGCATTTTAAAATAAATAATGGGATTATCACTGTCTTCTTTAACTCTTCAACCCAAAGCTGAACGCTGCATGCATCATTTGAATCCTTCTGTGAGTGAGAAATGTTGTATTCACGTTTTATGTTCTGTATATCTTTCCTTGTAAGTAGGGTGTCCCTGTCAATTGTACTAAACTGGTCTCTAATTTCTCTAAGCAGCTTTGTTTCTCCTACACCAGCAGATATCTTTGCAGCAACAAATGAGCGCATTTGAAGTGACAGTTTTAAATGACATAATTCTATCTCATGACCAGTGTGATCTAGACAAAAGACAGCAGTAACTCTTCCAGTATGAATGTGTGTTGTGACTGTCATGTGGCAAGTACATTTTCCTTTAATTTTTGATGTTCCCTGAGTTTTTAAGTGTCGCTTGCGTTGGTGTGATGGCACACTATTTCCTACACTTATTTCAGACCGATTACAGTAATAAAACTCTGTAACACTTTCAGTACATTTATCAGGCCCACGTTGCTTGACAAAACGAGTTTCAGTAGTTTTCTCTGTATCTGACCGCCAAACTTCAAATTCTTGTTTACACTGGAATGTTTTTGTCTGAATATTTAAATTTTTTCTATGTGCTGCATTGTAATGATAAATCAACTGTTTCAAATTATACGCTACAAAGTCACACTGAAGACATTTACAATGTCCCGTAGTGTGAGGTACTTCCATACTGGGGTGGGATGTTTTTATGTGACGTACAAGGGCATCACGCCTGGAGAGATGAGCATTACAATAGGGACATTCTGTGCTTGTTGTCTTTGGTGGTGCATTTCTGGAGGAAGATGTATTAGTGTCAGATCCACCAGGTGGCTTGCTTGGTGTTTTTCGTGCCAGTAGGTGGTGGTGGCTGGTTTGTTGGAGAACTGGCAGAGGGAGGTGGCTTGTTTGGTTGTTTTGCGATGGACGGGGGAGATGGCTGGTTTGTTGGAGCACTGGCAGAGGGAGGTGGCTTGTTTGGTTGTTTTGCGATGGACGGGGGAGATGGCTGGTTTGTTGGAGCACTGGCAGAGGGAGGTGGCTTGTTTGGTTGTTTTGCGATGGACGGGGGAGATGGCTGGTTTGTTGGAGCACTGGCAGAGGGAGGTGGATTGTTTGGTGGGTTTGCGATGGACGGGGGAGATGGCTGGTTTGGTGGAGCACCAGCAGAGGGAGATGGCTTGGTTGGTGGAGGCTGGGTGGGCAGTGGTCTGTGGACGGGGACCCTGGTGTCTTGTTGATGAAGTGGGGGAGGGGGCTGCTCCCCATGCAGGTTTCTTTTCCTTTGGTGGAGAGCCAGGAGATGCTGTCTTCCGTTTCTGACCAGGTTGTGCTGTTGCTGGCAGAATGTAGTTCAAGCTGACAGAGTCCGACACAAACCATCCCATAATCACTCTCCGCAAATATCTTTCGTACCGCGTGGGGTTATGAAGAAACATCCTCTGCTGCTGACGGGGACCAGTAAACACCTGGAACAGCTTCTCGTCTTGTGCAGCGATGACAGCCATAATGACTGCTATCACTCCGCAGACATTGCCACATGTCTGCAGAGGATAGTTCAAGCACAGATGGTTACATGTGTGTGGTCCATTCTCTGCAGCAGCGTCGTGGGCCAAGGCAACCACCATACTTTGAACACCACGTCCAAAAAATTGTAAAAACGGTTGGATGTATGTGCCAAAATTCTGCGGGCATTCCCAACCCAGGCTGTCACAATAGATGGATGTTGGGTTCCCCCTCGCTGTAATATCCACCACTGCAAGGGCCCAGTGACAGCCTGATCTGGGATGCCGATGACACAAAGGTCACCTGAGAGTCAATGCCAACATTCAAGACAAAGATCAGCTTCTTGACCTCTTGGAGGTTCCTTTTCTGCTGAAGCCCTTTGAGGTCGTTGACAGTGGCTGCATTCAGGCAAAGAGCGACCGATGTCCTGGATGTTCGGTTGACTTGATCCAACACCCAGACGATAGGCTTGAAAGAAGCCAGCCCCCAGAGCCCTCGGAACACAGCACTGCCAACTCACTCGGTGTTGAAGCTGAAACCCACAATATATATATATATATATATATATATATATATATATTATATATATATATATATATATATGCTGTATTTGAAGGTTATTGGCATTACAGTATACACAAAGTTGCTCCAGTGCCATAAATTTATGTTTACCAATAAATCGGGCACTGATTTCATTCAACATAATTCAAACACAGACTTCTTGATTATATTCATGTACACCTCAAAGACTATATCAGAGAAAACAGTATCCTATCTCTTTTTATTCTAAGGTATGCAAATAGCATACCCCTTGAGCACATAGATAATGTTGCTTATAGCCCAGCCGGCCGCAAGGGGCCACATCAGGGCTGCCTTGAGCACATCACTTCCATACTAATACATGACAATACCATACTGAAGCATTCAAAATTGGTACTAATTCGGAAGGTGTAAAGAAAGCATCCAGTGTATAGCTAGGAAACTTAGGTTTGCTTTATTATTTTCCATGGCATTTCCAGTAACGTATTTAAGTAGCCAGTATACAGGAATCGACCAGCCAGTATAGAGTGAGTTAAATGGTCATTGTCCACATTGTTTTACGAAACCAAATTGTTCCTCACATCATCACATAACCCATAAACTTACCAAATTGAGGAAGCATTACATTTGCTTCATTTTCTAAAATGATGTCACGAAACAGTGACATCAGATGGCACAGTGTGGTCCATTGGTCCTTCCCCATGGACGGACACTCAAATGGAGCACAGAACCACCTCAGTTCTTTTGCACATTGGTCAGGCAATTGATCCTTCCTGGACGCATGAGTGTGTTCCGATTCATCTGCAAAGAGAACACATGGTTGCTATACAAGTTTACAATCAGTCCACAAATGTAAATTCAGTACTTGCACATTATTATAGTCTTGTGTTGACAGTTCGCAAGCTGCGCAAATGAAATGTTACTGAATAAAAAAAAATCATTACAATTTTTGTGACATAATCATGTATGAGTTCAAAAGGGAGTCTGTTTCAGAATAAACATGTAATTTTCCTTTTCTGCACTACCCATACTAAATAATAAACCAATGCTACCAGGGATATGACATTGGGAGGTGGCTGAGTGGTTGCCGTTGCACTGGTGTGGGCTGGGTGGGGTGGGGGGGGAGGAGGGGAATGCCTGAATAGCATTTAACTCAAGAGAAACACACACACACACACACACACCACACACACACACACACACACACACACACACACACACACAAGTAAAATCAAGTAAAAATTACACTGCATTTTCCTGACATGCAATTTCAAAATGTTTACATTTCTAATATAAACTGCACACATTTCAAAACAGTTTCCAATAAAACCTGAAAGAAGTCCTGAAACATGATTATATATAGTATTGTTCACACACACAAAAAAAGGGTTGCGCTGCGTTGGCAGTGACGTGTCTACCCAGGGAGTGTGACGAAACGCTTGACAAAACCATCTGATCGGTCCCTCTAAAGCCCTAAACCAAAACATAGATTTCAAATCTATGCCCACTCCCCTATCTCAACCCCCCCCCCTCCCCCTTTCTCTCAGTTAGGACGCCACTAGTAAGAGAGAGGGTGTAGGTGAAGTGTTAAGATAATTCCCATTGAGAAATTATCTCCAGTAGAGAACTGTAATATGCCGCTTCTGACTCACTTGCTACTCCACCACGTTTTTGGGCGAAAGTGGCCTAAAAGCCGCCTATTCTTGTTCTCTGACAAGTAACCAAAAAATAACGACCCTACAAACAAATATACTGGGCAGGGTTATCCGTTTTAATACTAATTTACAAAAGTTTTCAGAGAGTAGCGTTAAGGTTAAGTTGCCCTCAGAACAGACAGACAGACAGACAGACAGAGAAGAGAGAGACAGAGAGAGACAGACAGACAGACAGAGAGGCGGGCACACAAACACACACACACGTACACACACACTAATACACACACACACACTCACTCACTCTCTCTCTCTTTCTTTTTCACACACCCACACACACACACACACACACACACACATACACACACACTCACTCACTCTCTCTCTTTCTCTTCTCTCTTAATTAAATGACATAAAATTCGCACACTTCTTCTGACTAATTTTTACCTACAAACTTTGTACACAGACAGGCAGACACGGGGCTGAAACCCGATCACTTAATTTACGGCTCGCGGCAGTTTGCACCTAGCCTGTCCTGTATAAACGAAGCACACTCGGCTGGTTACACCACATTGCATCAGAAATTCAAGATTGCCACGTCGACAAACCGGATCGAGGCTATCACGTGACACGACCGGGGCCGTCATTGTTGTTGGAGCTTCTGCACAGGCTGTGTTTCGACTGCGCTCTGTTGTGGCCACTGTGTTTTAATTGTGTTATTTTAAAATGGCTAAAACGTTACTGAAGAACAGGTTTGTTATTCGAGGCCATAAGTTTTACTTTAACTGCATGTTAGAGTATTTGTTGAAAGAATTAGTTGAGTCAGTCAGTGAAGGCAAGCCAACTATTCACATGTCTGCCCGCACAGGGCGTGTGTTTAACACGTTCCTCGCTATACAGCGAGAGCCGCCTCTTTCTCTGTTCTTCATTGCGCTTAACTGGTAGTTGTCTTGAAGGTAAGCGAAGCATGTTGTGAAACCGGAGAGACTATCTTGCAGGTTTGTTGGTTCAAGGAAATGAAACAAGATGTACCCAGTTTTAATACGTGTTTAGCTATCGATGAGATGGTTCCTTATCTAATAAATGGCGCTGCATTGTTGAAAGTTAGCTGAAGCAAAAAAAACCATCACGCGTTGATTGTTGGGCTGGCTTGTGGCAGCTAAAGCCATGTTTAAAAAACATGGCGTTCTTTTCAAACACGGCTGATTCGTATGCTAAAAAACTTATATTTGAAACATTTTTGCTGTTCCCCCCAAATGTAAAAAATGTTCTCGTTTGTATTAGACTTGATTGATTGTTAACTACAGATTCAGTTTTCTTTGTGGCAAGCTGATCTGTGTATAAGATGTGTATACTTTTCTAATTTTAACCAGTCTTCTGCCTTCAAGTGTGCCCTTATGAAACTGAATAGCCTACCACTGACTTTAAGATCTATTTTTAGATACTGCTCCTGCAGGAGCGGTGGGGTTTGTTTAGAGTTGACTGCTTTAGCAACAGTGCGCGGACTGTCTTCGCCGTTCACGCCCCCGTGAACGGGACCTACTTGTTTGGACTCCTGCCCCACAAAGCCCCGGACAGTTTTCTAAAAAATAGTTCTTACCTCACCTGCTTTGACGTCATGCTTCGTCTTTCCCACGCGCGTGAACGGTGGACCTACTTGCTGGACCTCCTGCTCCACAAAGCCCGGACAGTTTTCAAAAAAAGTTCTTACCTCCCCTGCTTTGACGTCATGCTTCGTCGTTCACGCGCCGGTGAACGGTGGCCTACTTGCTTAGGCTGCCTTTTTAGGCGGGTGTACTTTATACAATTTCTTGTTTTTTTAATCAGGCTTTTGTTAAATGCACTTGGCGGCTGTTTTGAACTTGCAACAAAAGAGCCAATGCATCACAAAAACGCAAGCACTGTCTTGCACCAAGTGGTGTTACACATGACAAATAATAAAGCTCTGTGTACACCACACACACTCCCACCCCAAGTCACCCCAAGTTCTTAATTAAGTTTTTAATTAAGTCACCCCAAGTTCTTAATTAAGTTTTTAATTAAGTTACTTCAGTTCTAATAAGTTCTTGATTAAGTTCTTGATTAGTCACCTCAAGATCATAACTAAGTCATCCTCTAAGTACAACCAAGTTCTTATAATTTTTCAAAAATACAATCTATGTTTTTATCTTAAATAGCAGATGTCTAAGTAGTACACCACACGCCTCAAAAAAACGCGTCATCGTTGAGGATGTCTTGCTCAGCGTTCTCTGCATAGATCTTAATGAAGCCTTACACCAAAGCAACCGCATTGATTACAATTCTGGGTCTATGGAAATGTCTTTTATAGACTCCATGTCTTTATTTATTGACACCATCATTTTATAATACGCCTGATCTATTTTTTTAAAAAATTAAAATTAAGTTCTTAAATATTATTCATTATAAATGGATCAAAATGATGCTTTGTTATTGGCGGTTTTTTGGCGTGCAGTTGTCTTTTTCTGTATTTAGCGGTTCAGGTTGTTTTTTAAATTCTTTTGTTTTTGTTGCCGTTGGTTATATATTTTATAACCGCAATAACTGCCCCAACGCAGCAATGGCGCCCAAAAATGCAACAGTTTTAAGTTCAATATTCCATGAAGACTTTGGGGCCCTTGTATCACCCTGGAGTTTTTATAGCTGGCATTGAATCAAATTGTTCTGGCGTTGGCGGTGTTATGTTTTCATAATGCTGTAACATTAATTTTTTTTGTCTGTTCCACTCTGCTAATTTTTTTCCTGCTTCAACACGCCCAGATTTTTAATGGTCTCCACCTGGTTCAGTGTTTTCTGATGTTTCTGGCTTGGTTACTTTCTCCACCTGATTAGTGTTTTCTGGTTCTGCTGATTTTCCAGATCGTTCATTTTGAAGGGAAATAAAAATTTATATGATTAAAAAGTTATTAATCCATGATTAATGGCGATAACAATGTTCCAAATCTATAGTATAAATCACACCCTAGAGACTCTAATGACTTTGTTTTTAAAAATGGTCTTGCGTTAAAAACATACGTAAGATCTTGTTCGAATCAATGGTAGCAAATCTACTAATAGTTTAGTGTACAAAAATAAGAACCGTTTGCCCACCACTTTTCACCATTCTAGACCCCAGCTGCGCTTCATACCTGTTATGGGTACTTTATAATGTCTTGCGGCGAATCTGTTGAATCTGTTCTATGCTGAATTCAGTTCCGAGGAACTGTTTTGTTTTTCCACATGCTGCCAAAGAATACAACCTCTCCTTTTTGGGCATATTAGCTTGTCATCAACTTTGGGCATTTCATAAGTTCGGGAAGGTTTAGGCCGCCTTGTAGCTGTAGTAGATCATCACTGTTCATGATTTTTTTAAATTATAATTATTTTATTTTATAAAAATGAGCACTGAAAAAACTGTTGCTAACCTTGTATACCATTCTGCTGTTATTGGAGGACTAAGTGTAGGATACTCAATGCTTTGGGAAAAGCCTGTTAAAAATTAAACCAGCAGATCTTGGCAAAAATAGACTTGGGATTCAGCAAAGCTGATTGCTATCATTGCAGCTTCGTTTGCTACGAAAGATTTTCTAGTTAAGCAAGGAATAATTCCAGACAATATAAATATGTAAAAAAAAAATACATTTATTAAAAAATGGCTTCACTCGCAAAATGATAGGCGGCGCTGTGGTGGAATGCGCTTGCTTTTAGCGGCAGTAATTTTGCATTTAGTAAACTGGGGAATGACGGCGAGAGGAAAAAGGGCATAACAAAGCTATGGAGGAACTAGCAGCTGCACAAGACGCCTATGAAAGGCAGAGACTTGAGCAGTTAGATTTTTTTAAAGACACACTGAAAAGACAGGGGCATGCAGCTTACATATTTAAAAATGTTGACCAAGCAATAAAAGAATATTATTGTAACAGGCAAGCCAATGAAACATTGCCCCACCAAAAAATTTAGTGACTTTTATCAACCATCAGAAAAACAAAAGATGCAAGAAATCGGGGTTTTTTGTCGTTGGGATGACCCTTGTGTATTTGTTGCACATAATATTGGCTGAATAAAAAATGAACAAAATCTATTATTCGCCCAAAGGATATTGGAAGGGTATCACAGCAATACAAAAGCTAAGCCAAGCAGCGGGAGTCAGTGAACAAACAGCAAAAGAATGGTTATCTAAACAAGCGATTTGGCAAATTTTATTTACCTGCCCCTAGACGAATACAGAGACCACACTTTGTCCAATTTCAACTCCAAACGACACCCCTCAAATGGATCTTCTATATTTACCCTCTGATAGGATTAGACGAAAAGATTTAAGTACGCACTCACAGTCATTGACATAGCTTCAAGATACAAAGATGCGGAACCGTTAACACAAAAGAGTGCTTCTGCTGTTTGCTGTTGCTATACAACTGATTTTACCAACGAGAGGGCCCTTTAACTTATCCCCGCATGATTAAGTCGATGTGAAAAGAATTAAA